>JAWQFJ010000229.1:72500-76287 GCA_034096865.1 Theodoxus fluviatilis | reverse complement strand
TGCGTAGAGTGGATGCCCCCAGCCCCACCCCAGCCCACCCCTAGCCCCTACGCCACCCCATCCCCATCTCCCACCCCACCCCGCAACACCCCCACCCCCAGTCATGTCTGTAGTAGCGTTGCCCTTTCAGTACGTTTCTACGCCAGGAGGGACATTCCGCGCGTTGTATAAGACGAGCGCCCCGTGACGCTGTGACCCACTTTCCCTCTGTTCTAATGCGAAGTGATGGAGAGTGCCCCGGAGCGATCGTCTTATAAAACTGCAGCATGTCTTCGTCTGGCTCTTGCAGACTGGCTGGACACGTCAGGAAGAATTGAGACGCTGTCCTAATGCGTTGTGCTGAAACCCTCGCATCCATCGTTGTACATTTTGTATTTGAAGGAAAAGGAAAGAGAGGCAAAGCTTTCTTAAGAGCTATCACCTTTTCCCCCCCGAAAAAGTATTTTGTGTTGAATGATATAGCCGGCCTTTGGGTTAGTGGAGCCCATTTTCTTCGTGGGTCTCAGCTTTTATAAGTCAGAGCTGATCGAGAAGCTGCGAGTAGAGACTGTCAGTGATACAATAACTGCTTGAAATCGTTGCATCAACATCCTCCTTAGCGAATGACAATGCCGAGAACATTTGAACTCTTTCATTCGCAAATATGGTCATGCAAAATAGTTACAGTTATACGTTCAGCATCAACAGTTATGCAGCGCAATCAATTGAATACCAACCAGAATGAACAAATAGAAGGATGCGACTGACAATTTTTTTTCCTGCTTGAACTTTGTCAAAATGGACAGCGTAAAAGTTTAGACTGCAAGGAACCGCCACCTGCAGAGCTGCTGGAGAAAGTCCCAAAGCCCAACCACAGGAAGTTCCACCTGATGAAGGGGACATCGTGTGTCTCCCGCCGTATGTTGTACAGTAGACAAGGGGATATTCAGAGCATTGGGTGCAGATTACAGCTGAAAACGTTCAATGAAAAATCCGAATGCAATGCCTGGCGTTGGGTCAGAGCACCACGCCTACGAGTTTCTACCTCCCGTGTAAGATCATGTGGAACACGTACGACTTGAGCAGCGGGACCCGTGATGCTCGCATCGCCTTACACTTCTCGCCTTCCTTCGATTTTCTGTCGTAAGTTCGCAATCCGGGACATAGCATAGCGGCTCGAGGAGAAAAGCCGTGACGAGTATGCACCTTCCTGCAGTTAATCCTTCTTCCGACGTGCTAGTTCAGCTGTTTCCTCTTCTTCTTTTTCTTTCTTTTTTACTTTGGTTTTTACATTGATTTCCTCGTATTCATTTTCCACTATCCGCATTCCAGACCTGTCTCATGTACTTGCTACAGTTGCGACCCCTCCTCTCGTCGTGTTACTCTCTGTGGGCTGGGGGCGAGCATAGACCCACCGCTTCTCGAGTTATTAGGGAAATCGTGACGACTTCCCTTTGCCCCAACCCGCTCTGTGGTTTTTGTGATCAACAGCCTTACGTGACCCACAAAGGCTGATAGGTCGTTTCAAAGTGCATTCATTCATTTAATCAATCAATAATTCATTCATTCATTCATTCGTTCATTCATTCATTCGTTTCATTCATTCATTCATTCATTTCTGTTGTGCTTTACCATCCAGTTTTAATGGAATTACATGTACATGTTCTCATGCTTCTCTTCCCTTTGCTCAAGTTTCTCTGCCTGAATTTTCATCTCCCCTCCCTGCATCTCCTGCTGATTCTCTTGCGCCCTCAGGTTGTCTTTGTCTTTCGCCCTTTCAAGCAGCTCTCTCGACTGCTCTTGCTCCTCCTGGTTTTTACCCTCCTTCTGTTCATCCTTTTTTCTCCTGTTCTTCTTGTTTCTCCTTCGTTTGCTGCTCTTCCTACAGTTGCCCAAGCTGCTTTACCTCATTTTTTGGGGTTCCCCCGAATTTTGCTGCATTCCTTTCTCATATACCAACTATTCTGCCTTTTCGCCCTCCTCCTCCTCTCTCTCCCCCTCCTCCTCCTCCTCCTCCTCCACCCCCTCCTCCCTTTCTCCCTCCCCCCTCCCTCCTCCTCCTCCTCCTCCTCCTCCTCCTCCTCCTCCTCCTCCTCCTCCTCCTCCTCCTCCTCCTCCTCCTCCTCCTCCTCCTTCCCCTCCCCCTCCCCCTCCTCCTCCTCCTCCTCCTCCTCCTCCTCCTCCTCCTCCTCCTCCTCCTCCTCCTCCTCCTCCTCCTCCTCCTCCTCCTCCTCCTCCTCCTCCTCCTCCTCCCCCTTTTCTCCAACCTCCTGTCCCATTCCTCCTCCCCTTGCCACCCCCCACTTCCTCCTCCTCATCTATCTTTCCACTTCTATTTGTCCTCCTTCTACTCCGTCTACCGTTCTTTCTATTCCTCCTCCCCCTCCCCTTTCTCCTTTTCCTCGTCTTATTCGTCTCGCTTTCCTCAAGCTAATGAGCCTTTCCCCCTTTCCCCCATTTTCCTCCGTCCCATTAAGGCTTGTGTGGAGGCAGTGCACGTACTGGACTGGGACGGGTCTTCCTGTTGTCTGCCGAGATTCCAAGACAGATGTCTTCCCTGAAGCTGCAATCACACTGCGTCCTGTTCCCCGACTCCCCATCCCCCATGCCCACCCCTCTGTGGGTTGGGGGTAAGAATAGACCCACCGCGTCTCACCGCGCGGTGCGTAAAGTGTAAACAAGGAAATGGAGACTGCATGCTTATTACTCTTTCCAGCTCTAGTCGCTTCGTAGTCAGTGGTCTGACATAGCCTAAAGAGGGCGATAAACCGTACAACTTCGTCCATTCATTCATTCATTCAGTCAGTCAGTCAGTCAGTCAGTCAGTCAGTCAGTCAGTCAGTCAGTCAGTCAGTCAGTCAGTCAGTCAGTCAGTCAGTCAGTCAGTCAGTCATTAATTCATTCCCAACCTTCCTCTTCTTGCTGCAGTCATCTGAATGGGGCGCCATACCCTATTACCAGAAGTTTTTGCAGCTCTATTTATTGATGTAGCCGACGTAAGTCAAGATCTATCTGACGCTGTTTAATCTCAAGGGAGACAATGACTCGCAGATAATGATCTGCTGACGGATCCTTTCATTGAATTGTCGGGGAAACGCTAACGTATTCTCACAGGCGCATCGTTAACTTTTCAAGTGGCAGGCTCCAATTTTCAAACAAAACACTTCTCTTGTTGCTTTTGGGGGTTTTGTCGGGGGTTTTAGCTCTCGATCCTTCCTGAGCGGTTTTCTCCCAGAAGAACACACGGGGATAGTGGCTGTGTGAGCAAAGTGATTCAGGGACCACTTCTTCACTTGAGCTTCGCGAATAATTTTCCTTGCAAGCCAACGACCAGGCGCGGTCTGGGGAGGAGTCTGCAGGTCTGCAGGGAAATGAGGGAGTGCGGCACTGTGCGGATGAATGACGGCAGTCTGCTCTGGCAGACTCCATCCATCCATCTACATCATTTGGGTTGACTCTCCCACCACCCACCATACCATCTTTGAATGCCTACCCACCCCACCCCCTACCACTCCCACTTCCACTCCACCCCTACCTCCACTCCACCTCACTCCACACAAAGTCCACTCCACCCCCCAAATCCTCTAAACTTCTGAGTTCTGTTGCTCCAACTCTTCACCCGACCCCCCACCGTTCACCCCACCCACCCCACTCCAGCACCCCATACACCCGCTTTCTCATTAATAGTCACCCCACCCTCTGTTTTATATTCCATCCCACTCTCACACAGTGACTTTTTTGTTCTCTTACATCCTCCACCCCTCCCCACCTGATTGGCACTCTACCGCTCCCCCCTCCCCCCTTCCTT
>JAWQFJ010000229.1:55000-67500 GCA_034096865.1 Theodoxus fluviatilis | reverse complement strand
AACTGTCAATCGCTTCTTAAGATCCACGTGAATGTTTTCGTCTAATTAATGAGACGAGCAGCATCTGATCGTAAACTGCGCCTGTTCTCTAAACACGACATTTTGTTTTCAGGAAAAGCACTTTTTGAATTTACATCTTCATTATTTAAAAAACTAGAAACAACTGAATGGTCCATTTCAATAAAGTCAAAGATTGTCTTTGATCTACTAAATACTTTACTGCTGAAAATGTTTTTAGAGGGTTGTTTCGGTGGGAAGACCTTAGGAAGTATATTGTCCAAACTAGGGTTAATCGAGTACTGTTTAATTTCAAATCATGTATCATGTAGGTTTACAGTGAAAAAAATGTAGGAAGTGTATGGATATGATAGTAATAGTCACATTAACGTTCATCTAAGTGTATGTGGTTGCTAGAGAAACTTCATTCCGCTTTTTGTTTCCCAGTCATACAATTTCCCCCGCTCTGTACTCTTTGCCTTTCTATCTCTCGCGCAATATGAACTTGTTGTGGAGTTGATTTCCCTTACTCAGCATGTTCCAGTGTCACCAAACTGCATGTTACATGACAGGCCATCTGGACCCGCCCTCACATGTGACCCTCGTCTTCCGGTGCTCACAGGAAGTGGGGCGCTGGGGTAGTTGTCGTCTGACCAAAGTCCGCCTGATCCTGATGACCTTGCGTGGCGATGAACCTGACGCCTGTGTCGCACTGCCATTCAAAACAGCGATACAGATTTGCTCGCCACAGCGTTTTTTCCCCCCTTTTGCTCTTTTTCTCCAGGTGCAGTCTGACTCCTGTCATCGCCCACTCGTCAGTCTCGACACGGCGCGGTCCACACGCCAGCCACACGTCACTGCCTGCTTTGACCCTTGACCTCCGACCTCGCGCGTGCCTCCATCTGTCACCAGGAGCTGGGGAGGCTGTCGACAGCACTTCTGTGATTTGCAAGTGTTGTTTTCAACACTCCTGCTTTGCTTTTGGATCGCGTCTGATCTTTTGACCTTCAAGAGGGGGGCTTTTGCACGTCGTGACCTTGAACTCCCAGACTTGGCATACAGTTTGTGACCCTGACTTACGCGAGGATGTCAATGGCGCTGTCGCATTCGACGCTGTGCTCGGTGAACGCGGACAAGGACGGCTACCAGTACTACGTGAACTTTGACCTGGCCAGTCCGCCCGTGGCCCACCAAGGGAGAAGACTGCCCCAGGGCAAGCGGAAGAAGATCTACGTGGGCATTCTGTGCGGCCGTGGTCCTGAGGCTGGCAACCTCTGTGTCGTCAAGGTGAGGGTCACTTCGGGTTCCTTGTGCTGCCTGTGTCCAAAGAGAGGTGGGCTGGGGGTGAAGGACGGATACTTTTGATATTTTGCTGGATTGATTGATGTGGGTGGATGGATGGATGGATGGATGGATGGATGGATGCTTGGATGGATGGATGGATGGATGGATAGATTGGATTGGAGGGATGGATGGATGGATGAATGAATGGATGGATGGATCTGTCAGTGGAATGTGGCTTTGGTTGGATGGAAGAGTGGATGGATCATTTGGTAGGATGAGAGGGTGAATGTATAAATTGGTTGGTTGGTCGGTCGGTCTATCTGTCGGTCGGTCGGTCGGTCGGTCGGTCGGTTGGTTGGTTGATTGGTTTGCGGGTGGGTGGGTTGGATGGATGGGGTGGGTACGGTGGGGTGGGGTGGGATAGGATTGGGTTGGTTGGATGTTTGGGTGGGTGAATGGGTATAATTACGCATACTGTCTTAGCTGACAGTCGGCGCGCTACGAATGTAACAGAACTGACCATTTGACCCAATGACCGGAGCTAAAGTGTAGATACACGAATGGGTGTACATTTGGCTCTCAAACTACCAAGGCATCAAGACATCCAGGGAGCATTCTGCTCAGGACTGTCCTTGCCTGAGCACCCGTCGGAGACCTTAGAGTGCCACAGCAACGGGTCCCAGCTGACGAATGGAAGGGGGGTGGGTATGGGGAGGTAGGGGTGAAAAGGAAGGAAGAGATGAGATTCAGTAAGCTGATGGAAAGGAGGGAAACTGGGGGTAGGGTGGGGGTGGGTACACCGCTCGAGGGACTCTAATTGTACATTTTACTCCATCGCACTACTTTTGACGAAGTCCATGAACCGTCACTGGCTGATCACACACATAGAAATGTAGAACGTCAGTTGTGGAGGAGGAAGTTGTGGAGGAGGAAGTGGTGCAGGAGGAAGGGGTGGAGGAGGAAGTGGTGGAGGAGGAAGTGGTGGAGGAGGAAGTGGTGGAGGAGAAAGTGGTGGTGGATCCTGCTTACATGTGTTAAACGCATTACCAGGAATGACAAAGCGGAAGTAAAAGACGGACCTCTAGAAACTGCACCCCGTGATACAGAATAGTAGTGTACTTAGCTTTTGGAAAGAATTCTATACTGTTTTTCATGTTGCTCGTTAGAAGGTGGTAGCGGGGCCACTGGGGGCTGAGCTGTGGCAAACGGGTGTGTGTGAAATTCCCCAAAACGAAACTCCTTATAAGGACACAATAGAGATCATTATCATGATCTGTGACGTTGCAGGTGCCACGTCACAGCCTGGGCAGCAGGGCCTGGTGCCGAAGGGAACTGTCCAAGGCACAGCTGGCGCAGCAGCTGGCGCAGGCCTTCTCGGCGCGCATCCGGGACCTCAATCTCGGCTACGTTCTGGAGTTCACCCACCCACTGGCCGCCATAGTGGACTCCACCGCCATCTTCACCTTCCTGCGGCGCCGGAAGTTGGGGGAGGGGGAGTGGACGGTGGTGGAGGAGGTGCTGCAGGGCGAGTTTGTGGAATTCGTGGACAGGGACGGCGTGCCGCATCCCTACCACCCCGCGGTTTCCCGCCTTCTGGAGGCCTTCCTCCACTTCTCCTACCACCACTCCGCCATGAGCGTGTCCGGGCCCCTCGTCGTCTGCGGCCTGGCGGGGGTGTCACGTGACTCGCGCTTGAAGCTGACCACGCCAAGCGTGCACTCCCGAGGCAAGCGCTTTGGGTGGGGCGACGGGGGTGAGGAGGCCATGATCCGGGTCTTCAGGAATCACGTGTGCTCCGACCTTTGCTCCGACCTTGACCTTCCTTCCATGGAGAGCTTGAAGGACTGGCAGAAAGGTAGTCTTGACCTCGTGATCGAGCCCTCTGCGCCCTTTGAGGATTTCGAGCCTTACAATGACCTTGACTGAATGAGGACTGCCGCTGGTGATGACGTCATGTTCGTTAGGGAATTTCTGTCTGATTCTATGGTAGCCAAAAGTCTCCCGAGGAATCATGATTTTGTATTCGTCATAAAAAGCTAGGGCTCTGAGTTTTTAAAATGCATACAATTGGAAGATATCAAAATTTAAATTGCACCGTTTATGTAAAGGTCATAAATTGATCGATGACCGTACAATAAACATTTTTTCTAAGCTACGTTCCTTCCAGGAAAACTGGAAAAAAAACTCGACTCCAATACAATGCATTATCATTAAACACACATGGCTGTGAAAAAATTGTACACTGTCACACTTTAGCAATGTGGACGACTTTATATTTTTTTTTGGTTTCATAGTTGATTCTTTTAAATAATCAAATGGGGTTATAATTTTCATTTGAGGACTGAATTTGGAGAATGCAAGATTCAGTATTGGAGATTTTGAAAGTTAGAATGACCCAGAAAAAACCGAGAAGGCAATCTCAGGGATTGTTATATATGCGTGTTTTGTTGAGCAAGTGAAGCAGGATTTCTGTGTTTGATACCAGCTGTGCATGTGATTTTGAAGTAGCTTTTATTGTAGGGCTCTTCTTCAGGTATACACCGAGTTTAGCATTTGCATGTACTGGATCGCTGGTGTTGGCTGTAAATTGTGACTTATTAGACATGAATGTCTGGATAAAACTATAGTCATAAGTGTCAGTAATCATTTTTTATTTTGCCAAACACTATGGATCCATATTGTGTCAGAATGCACCTGTTTGACAGACGTCTCGCATTTAGATACTTATATCATTATTACTTATAAATGATATATTGCATGTCTCATATATCTTTCAGAATTTGTAATTATTGTAACAATTCTTACTGTGAATCGGTTCCATGTAAATATGCATGTACATGTATTGTAACAATGAATTATGTCATTTGGCAGCATCCTTTATGCGAGTAAGATCATTATAAATTGTTTACAAATTTACACCAAAAATGACGAACAAGTAGAGACACGACCTGTATTACCCGTGCTTCCTCTGTATATGAGTCATATACACACATAATTTATATTTCAGTGAAGGTAGTCAAATCAGTGCAGTAAATCAATGTTGATAAAAGAAATTGTCATTTTACACCCAGCATTGTACATGAATGGACATTTATTTTGACTCATCAGCGGTATGTTGCCCAGACGTTACAACATTTTTACTAGGGTTGCATGTATCTTTTATCTTCTGCTGATGATTAGTGTCTACCATGTCAATTTGATGTATAGTGCTCACTACTTTTTTCCATTAAGAGTTATGCAAGAATGTTTTATATGCAGACAACTTCTAAAACCTCTTAATTGACATTGTGGCTGTTCCATGAGGTAAGTCTTTTTGACCTGCATATGCTGACCTGACTGTCTTCTCTTGGAGTAAATCCATTCTTGCTTTTAGAGAATTCCAGATTTAGTTCTTATTTGCCAGTGGCAGGGTTTTCATCTCATCTTATAAAGATGCTTTTAAAACCATGGAATAAAAAGACTTATACATTTCCTTCTCACTACCTCACACTTGCTCCAAGTCTCAGAAAGAGTGTCCTACCTCTGATGAAGTTGTTGAAGTCGTATGAGATTCCATGTCATTCCTTTACACTTTACTTTTTTACAGACGCATCAGGTAACCAGGGGTTAGCTCTGTCGTTTCCCTTAGTTGATGAATTTACACGTTTAAATAAACAATAGTTTCCCCATGAAAAAGTTACTTATTTCCTGCTACACGAAATGTTTGATGTGAAGAAAATGGAAACCCAAAAGTACGCTGTGAAAAAGGAGTGCAAACATGACTCGGGTTCATAGACGTCTCAAAGTAAATACGAGTTGACCTTTACAAGTTGAAAAATGTTTTGTTGAAAGAAAAGAATGTACCAAACGAAACGTTTCATTTAGTGTTCCCAAAACACCCGAGGAACATTATATGTCTTTCAAAGCAATCATATTATCAGGTGTGACGCCTGAGATGCCCCATTGTGTCTACTAAACACTCCAGTGTTTCCTACGAAGTCGTGAGGTGTTTGCTGTCTTTCTACCGTTTAAAAAAAATTCTTGCAATTTGATTAAATGTGTCGTCTCGACTGTCTATTGTGTATATGAAGAAGCATATGGATTGAAAAAAGGGAGTGTTTTTTTAAGGTAGATTCGATTACTATCTGTCTTGTCTCCTCTTCTTGCCAGTTGAAAAGAAAAATATGTCTTGGTGTGTTTCCTTGACTATTTCATCATGAAATGTTGACCTTTTTGTTGCTAGCTTATGACATCGTGTTAGTTGATGTCTAGAAACATGTCCATACGTGTATTGCTAAGGTGACCACACGAGTTTCTAAGCATGACAGCCATGTCCAGTTCGGTTGAAATGTTTTCTACATATAATGTCCTTGTTGAACTGTTTATTTGCGAATAGCCTTAGTTATATCGAGTACCATAAAAATAAATGCTATTGTTCTACCACTCTTTTTTTCTGACCTCTCATCTGAGCATACTATGTGTGCGACGGAACTCTTCACTCAGAAGAACAAAAAAAAAACCACTGCTCACATGGGTCATTCTCTCCATCAACTGCTGTTTTGATGTGTAAATTTACTTGTACAAAGAATGTGAAATACTACATGAGGTGATTTGATTTGGAGCATATATATTCTTTGGGAGAAGGGTGAAACTCTCAGTGGAGGCAGGCATACATTCTACTGACGACTGAAGAGGGGAGAACTCTAGCTTTGGAAAATTTATTTGGGCAAGCGCTCTGGCCAACACCAGAACACTATCACTACCATCAACCATAAAAAGAAAGAAAAAGGTAACATAAATGCACACAGGCATACCTGCGAAGAGACTCTCACGAACACACACACACACACATGTATACGAACGCTCGCAATTGCTCGCGCCCGTTCCCATGGCAGTCAGTTTGCCTCTGCGTGTGTGTGAGTGCGCGCGCGCGCGCGCGTGTGTGTGTCTGTGTGTGTGTGCGTGCGTGTGTTTGTGTGTGTTTGTGTGTGTGTGAGGGTGCACGCTCGCGTGCATGCCGTCTGCCACTCTGTCTGTCTGTCCGTCCGTCCGTCCGTCCGCCCGTCTGTCTGTCCGTCCGTCCGTCCGTCACGTCCGAAAGTATGTCTGTCTGTCTGTCTTTCTGTCCGTCTGTCTGTCTGTGTTTGTCTGTCTGTCTGCCTGTCTGTCTGTCTCTGTCTCTGTCTCTCTCTGTCTCTCTCTGTCTCTCTCTGTCTCTCTGTCTCTGTCTCTGTCTCTCTCTCTCTGTCTCTCGGTCTCTCTCTCTCTCTCTCTCTCTCTCTCTCTCTCTCTCTCTCTCTCTCACGCCGTCTGTCTGTCTGCCTGTCTGTCTCTCTGTCTCTGTCTCTCTGTCTCTGTCTCTGTCTCTGTCTCTCTCTCTCTCTCTCTCTCTGTCTCTCTCTCCCTCCCTCTCTCTCTCTCTCTCTCTCTCTCTCTCTCTCTCTCTCTCTCTCGCCCTTAATGAGGTAACCAATGAACGTGTCAGGTCGTCCTGACAGAGAAGTGTCGTTTACAGACGGCGGACGGTTGTGAGGACAAGAAGAGGTGTCTATGCACGTGTGGTGGTGGGGCCAAGGAACATTCCAGAGTGTTTGCAATGGGATGATTATCGCTTTGTCAATTATCCCCTGCCTTGCCTCTGCTGTTTGCTGAGGAGACGCGTCTATTTGGAGTTGGACAGTTACTGGCCGCGGTGTCGCCCGCTCATTGCCGCCAGCAAGCTCTGTCTGTTCATGGACTGCACCGTAGGCGAACGTCAGTGGTCACGCCAGGCAAGTGAGTGGTCACACCGAATGAGTTGTCGCAGTGAGTGAGTCGTCACAGTGAGTGGACACACCAATTGAACGGTCACATTTAGTGTGTGGTTGCACTAAAATGAATGAATGAATATATACATAATCAGACACACGGACGGACGGAGGGAGGGAGGGAGGGAGGGAGGGAGGGAGGGAGGGAGGGAGGGAGGGATGGATGGATGGATGGATGGATAGATAGATAGATAGATAGATAGATAGATAGATAGATGAGTGAATAAATGAATGAATGAATACAAAAATGATTTTAAAAACTAAATAAATAAATAGAAAAACAAACAAACATGTAAATGAAATACTCCTCGCCCTGTGTTATTTCAAGATAACAATTCCGTTTATATGCACTGGAATGACGTGGGGTTATGCACTGGAATGACGTGGGGTTATGCACTCGAATGACGTGGGGTTATGCACTCGAATGTCGTGGGGTTATGCACTCGAATGACGTGGGGTTATGCACTGCAATGACGTGGGGTTATGCACTCCAATGACGTGGGGTTATGCACTCCAATGTCGTGGGGTTATGCACTGCAATGACGTGGGGTTATGCACTCCAATGACGTGGGGTTATGCACTGGAATGACGTGGGGTTATGCACTCCAATGACGCGGGGTTATGCACTCCAATGACGTGGGGTTATGCACTCGAATGACGTGGGGTTATGCACTGGGGCGGGTTTCAAAATGCGAAGATCTCGGTAGATCTACGTAGATCTCGCCGAATGGGCAGTTTCATTCTTTGCTTGCTATCGAGCCAATCGTAGACGAGCGTAGATTGAGCGAGGCAGCTTGAGAGGTGCCTAGCTTTTAAGATTCGAGACAAAAGTTCGTCGTGGATGCGTTGACCTGCATTCGATGTGTAAACTGTAGGAGGTTTCACGATCTATTAATGCATTCAACATACACCTTTGATAAATTAATGCTGTGCATGGCTTCTATTTTCTTTGGATGGGTTGCTAGTATCTCGAAATAGAGCGTTTTCTGAATGAACCGGCAACACGTCGGCCATTGAAATGTGGCCAGTTCACCTCTTGTCGTGACGTCTACGCACGCGCATTACTTCGTCACGTTGGGTAGTTTCTTTTTTAGCTAGCTCTTACTGCGAAGCAAGATCTTGCGACCAAGATCGACTACCTATTTTGAAACCCGCCCCTGGAATAACGCGGTGTTATGCACTCCAATGACGCGGGGTTATGCACTCCAATGACGTGGGGTTATGCACTGGAATGACGTGGGGTTATGCACTCCAATGACGTGGGGTTATGCACTCCAATGACGTGGGGTTATGCACTCCAATGACGTGGGGTTATGCACTCCAATGACGTGGGGTTATGCACTCCAATGACGTGGGGTTATGCACTCCAATGACGTGGGGTTATGCACTCCAATGACGTGGGGTTATGCACTCCAATGACGTGGGGTTATGCACTGCAATGACGTGGGGTTATGCACTCCAATGACGTGGGGTTATGCACTCCAATGACGTGGGGTTATGCACTGGAATGACGTGGGGTTATGCACTGGAATGACGTGGGGTTATGCACTGGAATGACGTGGGGTTATGCACTGCAATGACGTGGGGTTATGCACTGGAATGACGTGGGGTTATGCACTCCAATGACGTGGGGTTATGAACTGCAATGACGTGGGGTTATGCACTGGAATGACGTGGGGTTATGCACTGGAATGACGTGGGGTTATGCACTCCAATGACGTGGGGTTATGCACTGGAATGACGTGGGGTTATGCACTCCAATGACGTGGGGTTATGCACTCGAATGACGTGGGGTTATGCACTCGAATGACGTGGGGTTATGCACTCCAATGACGTGGGGTTATGCACTCCAATGACGTGGGGTTATGCACTGGAATGACGTGGGGTTATGCACTGGAATGACGTGGGGTTATGCACTCCAATGACGTGGGGTTATGCACTCCAATGACGTGGGGTAATGCACTCGAATGACGTGGGGTTATGCACTGACTGCAGCTGCAAGGGAGGATTGCTCGAGTTGCGGTCAACGATCACTTTTTTGTAATAGCTGTCTCGATGCGACACGATGTAAGGATGTTTCAAAGCAGTATTTGAAGTGCTTGAAATATAGGGAAGAAAGGTAGTTAGCAATACTGTTTCATACGGTGACTTGTCAATCTAAACAGGGGATCAAACAGCTTTGCACTTTACCCCCGGAGCATTGAGCCACGTGGTATATCCTTCACTGGCACCTGCCGACAAATACCCAGAAACAGACAGGCAGACACGACGTACACAAGTCAGACACCAGCGTCATGTCCACTTCCTGGGAGCGTTTCAGTGCGATGCAGACTCGCACTTGGCCGTATCGAGAGTTAGTCGCTCTGCAGTGTACCGTCAGTGTCCTCGCGTGTACCCAGTTTGCTCCTGGCTGGGGAGAGGAAAACGCAAGTGAAGAACCTTCCTCGAAAGTGTAATTAGATGATCTGTGCAGCTGCGCCAGGGGGCAGTCATCTGCAGACGAATGTTCTGATCATTGGGAAAGAGCCTCGAGCCAGTCTTCCAGAGCTTTGGTCATTATTCTGTCTTGAAGTGGCGGTCGCTCTTTCTGGAGACTAGCTACTGGGGAGGGAGCGTAGCATTTTGAAGCATTTCGAGGGTAAGAATCGTGCTTGCCCTTGACAACAAACAAAGTACTCGAATATGGCGCATTGCGAAAGTCACTTTTGTGGATTCAAGTGAAATCTGCCCTTGGCGCTACAGTTCTCTGCATCCGCGTGGCTGTGGCTCCACTCTTGGCGCCGCTGACGTCATGGTGGAAAGTCGACAGACCGTTATGCCGTGCTGTGACGGAGTGCCGTGACGGAGTGCCGTGACGTAGTGCCGTGACATAGTGCCGTGACGGAGTGCCGTGACATAGTGCCGTGACGGAGTGCCGGGACATACTGCCGTGACGGAGTGTCGCGACGTAGTGCTGTGACATATTGTCGCGACGTAGTGCCGTGACATATTGTCGACGTAGTGCCGTGACATAGTGTCGCGACGTAGTGCTGTGACATAGTGCCGTGACGGAGTGCCGTGACGGAGTGCCGTGACATAGTGCCGTGACGGAGTGCTGTGACGGAGAGCCGTGACGTAGTGCCGTGACGTAGTGCCGTGACGTAGTGCCATGACGGAGTGTCATTACGGAGTTCTGTGACGGAGTGCCGTAGCGTAGTGCCGTGACGTAGTGCCGTGACGGAGTGTCATTACGGAGTGCTGTGACGGAGTGCCGTTACGGAGTGTCGTGCCACCAGGTCAGCGAAGTCGATGACGACAAAGAGCCAACGACAAGGATGATGATAATCAAGTTCCCACGGTCAGTCGCAGACAAGACCAGCTTCATATCTCGCTACATGTATCAACTGTCTTGGTGATTGATGACCACTTCAAGAAGCCCGGTCAAAACCAGTGACGTTGACAGTTATGTCGTTATCGTGGTTCCTGTCGCCTTCTTGCTGAACCCAGTCCAGGCGAAAGATATGCAGACCGTAAAAGTACATTTACGTAAGATTAAATCCTGCAAACGGTCGAAACGGCGCCCCAACGTGATGGAGATGAAGAGCTGATTTCATGCAGTCAAACGTGTCTTTCCAGCCAATATCATTTTGTTGATCAAAACCGTTTTTTCTAGATAAATCTAGCCACTATTTTCACCTCGCATGGGTCACAAGAGGAGCCATGCTGTTCTCCGTGACCGCCACGCACAGAGCGTTGCCAGAGCGCAAGGCAAGCGTGACCCGAGTTTAGGATGTACAACTGGAGATCTTCCTGACAACATTTTGTCACTTTGTGTGACCGCGGCCTTTTGCGAGTCGTGATAAAATCAGCTCCAGACAATTATGTGTGTCAAGGCAGCTTTGAGGCTGGCTGCCGATGATTGGCCTCTTAGTTCAAGTTTAAACTTGTTTGTTTTTCTTTGGGAAAGCTTTGTATTGCCCTCAGGGACGCAGGTTTTGGTTATCATCGATGAAATAGCGAATGAAAGATGTGCGTCAAAGCTTTGAAATGAGTGATGATAAATGGTGTGACCTTCGGACCTTCGGCGTTTTTTAATGATACATTAATAGCTCTCCACACCCCAGCCCCATCCCACTCCCTCCAACTAACATAGCGCCTCCCACCCCTCACCCCCACCCCCACCCCCCCCACCCCCACCCCTCCCATGTCCCCCACCCCCAATCTTCCCCCTTTGCCACCTTCTACAAATTCCCATCATGTGTCTGATACGTGCATGGACATCCAAAGTCCGTGACCCAGTTTCCACGCAAAACTGCGCGAGGCGTGATACGCGAGGGCATGTTTTGACTGGGGGAGAAGTCTGCTATGTGATAGCAAGGGACAGTGCGAAGACTCCTCTATGTTCAACGTCCGCGGACTTTGCAATGAGGAGAACGAGTAGTTTTGAAAATGTCTACAGGAAACCACATCCACTTCATACGATTCGCGGTTTTACTCTTGTGTAAAAACTGGAGAAGTCGTATTCACGCATTTAAACAGTTTGCATGTCTTTTCACGGATAGAAATGTTTAAATGAAAATAAAGTTAAGTTGTTGATGGCAAGACCTACATATTTTGTCGTGTATTCTAGACAGAAAATGTATATTCCCTTAATGTTCTACATCAGTACACGCCTACCTTTGTTGTCACCGTGAATCTATATCATTTTTTCAAGGCTATACGTTGAATAAATACTTCTGCATCCTACTGCATGCACTCGAGATTATCGAAGAGCTGTAGACAGATATCAGTTAGGAGCCAAGCGTACTTCGGCAGTAGAGGTACTACGCATCAGTTCTCACACTTCCAACGTGCTCACACACGCCCCCCCCCCCCCCCCCCCCACCCCCCACCCACCCACCCACACACACACAAACACACACACAAATCACACACACACACACACACACACACACACACACACTCACACACAAATACACACAAATACACACACACACACACACAAACGCACACAAATACATACACAAACACACACACACACACACACAATCACTCATTCACACGCACACACCAAACATACGGACACACACAACCTACACACATACACACAACCCACACACACGCATACACACACGCATACACACACACAAACACACACACATAAACACGCACACACTGCATGCACACACACACACACACACGTACACACACACACACACACACACACACACACCACGAACACATACACATGCACGCACAGAAATGTACACACGCGCATGCACTTTGGAGTACACACCTCGCGATCACAGACACACACACACTAATACACGCGCTCACACATACATGTACATGTAAGAACGCACACACACGTATACACACCTCCACGAACACTCACACACAACATGCACAGACACACACTCGCACACACATAGGCACGCGAACGCGCAAACATGC
>JAWQFJ010000229.1:40000-42500 GCA_034096865.1 Theodoxus fluviatilis | reverse complement strand
AGAGAGAGAGAGAGAGAGAGAGAGAGAGAGTAGAGAGAGAGAAGAGAGAGGGAGAGAGGAGAAGAGAGAGAGGCGAGAGAGAGAGATGAGAGAGAAGAGAGAGAGAGAGAGAGAGAGAGAGAGAGAGAGAGAGAGAGAGAGAGAGAGAGAGAGAGAGAGAGAGAGAGAGAGGGAGAGAGGGAGAGAGAGAGAGAGAGAGAGAGAGGGAGGGGAGAGAGAGAGAGAGAGAGAGAGAGAGAGAGAGAGAGAGATAGAGAGAGAGAGAGAAGTAACTTACCAGTCAAGTGCTTGAGTGGACCAGGGAAATCTGCATGGATGACACGCTTGATGATTTTGGCGATGGCGCCCTTGAGCAGGGAGTGGAGCACTTTGACGATGAGGATGAGGCACAGGCAGAGCGTTACCAAGGAAACCACCAGCATGATGCCACCAGCCTCTGCATCCGTCAAAGTCGTGTCCACGAACAGGTGGTTGCCTGTCAACAGCAAGGTAGGAAGAGTGTGCTCCCTTGAAATTGAACACTATGCCGCAGAGGCAAGGCGAACTTGGGGAATACACGTACAATGGGCTAGAACGGACGACTGGACAAGACTAGACTAGACTAGACTAGACTGGACTGGACTAGACGAGACTAGACTATACTTAACATGATATGACAAAACTACACTAGACTACACTAGTCACTACACTGGACTGGATTGCACTAGACCAAACCAATCTAGCCCAGACGTAACCAGACTACACTAGATTACATTACACTCGACGAGATGAAACTGCAATAGTGGACTGCACTAGACTACATTAGACCAGCAATAGACAATAGACAAGTCCTCAGCCTTGCTAGATTGAAGATAGCATCAGCAATGTAATGTGTTCAGAACTGGAGACAACACATTGCTATCACAACAACGCATCGTTTGTGTGCTATTCTGACAATCTCGACAGTGTCGACTTTGATTTGTTGCTACCTCTATTCGGTCGCTGATTTTCTTTCTGCAAGAACATTGATCAAAGGCTAGTATGAAGACAAAAATGATTTTATTTTTGTCGGCAATTAAGTGACCTACAAGTGCAACGTGTTACTGCCACACACTCCTCTCATTCAACGGAGGAGCTCCACACAATTTACAAATAATGTCTATGCCCATGCAGGCACGTGGCTTCTGTCACATATTCAAACGTCACTTTCCTCACACATTCAGACAGGAGTGCATTCAAGAATACAGACACGCGAAGAAGTCAGGATTGAAACGAAACTTACTTCAAAACCTCTCCCTGTTCGGTCAACCTGGCCAATGCATATGCAAACTTGCTCGTGTCGGAATTGATTGCTCATTGAGCATACTTTGGGGACGCGTTGCGTACACGCGAGGTCTTGCGAGGCTTAGGTCGGTGTCAACTTGTGTCAACGTTTGATTGCCATTACATCTCCTTTCATCGTGTTGGCACCGGCCTATTCCTCGCAAGTCCTTGCAAGATACTAGCGTAAGCAACGCGCTCTTGACTGACAGGCCCATCTGCCTTCAGATAAGTGGAATGGATGAATGACGAAATGACTCTGAAAGTGCTCTAAATGCTCTTTGCAGTGGAAAAAACTACTCCACGGTTGGTGAGTTTCCGGCTGTTCAAAGAAGCTGTACCATCTAGAGCTGACGTTAAAGGAAAACGACGTCAAAATTTTCTTACATCGACGTTGAGACGGGTGCTTTGTGGGGCAGTTGACATGAAAATCTCAACACCGACACCTTTCACCTCAGAGCAGATATTTCAGTGGACTTTTGAGTCATCAGAAATGATTTCACAGTTTAGGACCGGTTCTATTTTCCCAGTGTTTCAAGGGAAACATTTCTGCCCGTCAGCCAATAGGAACGCTCCATGCCTTCAACCTTGCCTTTACCCCCACATGAGTCAACAATCGGCCTTTCTTTTTCTTTCGTTCACATTCAATACGCTCATTTGCAGGATTACTTTCACACATACAGAGAAACCCTATCCAAATAACAGTTCTGATTTTTCAAAACTAGGCAGAACACATCAATAGTTCATTTAAATGGCTACATTATTCAGTCAAGATGTGCGTCGGAGTCCGCGATGCGAGACAGCTCGGGCAACTGACAGAAAAGCAGTCTGCGATACTGCGTGGCTCAGGGTGTGGCTGAGAGGTTTGAGGAGTTTCACTTTGCGCAAACACCCTAAGGTTTAGATCGGGAAAGCAGGTCTTAATTATATGAGTTGAAAATCTGCTGATTTTCGCCATCCAGTCACTATAGATGATGCCAAGTTACTATGGCTTATGTCAAGTTACTACGTACATTTCTGGAGGCAGGTGTTGTTCTCGCCCGACTTGCAGCAGTGCTTGATGAGGGTGGACACATCCTCGCCCTGGGCAATGTCACTCAGCAGCTTGGAGTCCACCTGTAAAGTAGTGGTCAGTCAGTGAGTCAGTCGGTCAGTTAGTCACTCAGTCGGTCACTCAGTCAGTCGGTAAGTCGGTCGGTCG
>JAWQFJ010000229.1:35000-37500 GCA_034096865.1 Theodoxus fluviatilis | reverse complement strand
ACAGAGCAATGTTTAAACGGACTATAGGCTCACGCGCATGCGCAGAACCATCCATTTCGATGAACCAAATATTTCGATTTCACAACGCCTGCTACAAAAAACAAAGCCAAAACACCCCCATTATTGCAGCAAATCATTTTATTACACATTACACCGTAAATGTATTCACAAACATGATCGGAACGCATCAGAAACGCGTCGACACACAAGCACTTTTACATGTCTCTAAGCGTTGTGATTACTTCCCCATAGTTCTAGCCGCTTGGGGCGCAACGTGTCTCGATCCTCACAACAATGAGCTAATGAGCTATCTTTGTGTAACCTATAATCTTTGCAGGTACTCAGTTTTACTCCTTGAGCAGGAAGGGTAAAAACCAAAAAACTCACGCTGTGCCGAAACCATGGAGACGACGATGGAGGTGGACGTGGAGGAGGACTGGACCAGCACGGTGGCCAGAACGCCGATGACCAGGCCTGCCACGGGATTGGTCAGCAGCTCGCTGTTGCTCAAGGCCTCACCCGCAGCCTTGCCTGAACACACAGACGTGCAAGGGTTTCGGCCGTGACCATAAACGGCAGCAAGTGGGGCTTGGTGGTAGTGAAACTGACTGCGGTGCAGAGTGGTACTACACCGTCGCACTGGTGTTGTGGAGAAAGTGCTGGTGATTATCCTCGTGAGATTAGTCGTCTCTAGACTGGAAGTCGTGTTTGTGGTCAGAGTGGCGGTCCCAGTTGTCATACCGTGGTGGTGGTGATGATGGTGATGGTTGTAATGGCGGTGGTGGTGGTGATGATGATGGTGATGGTTGTAATGGCGGTGGAGGTGGTTGTAAAGACGGTGGTGATGGTTGTAATGACGGTGGTAGTGGTTGTAATGGCGGTGGTGATGGTTGTAATGGCGGTGGTGGCGATGATGGTGATGGTTGTAATGGCGGTGGTGGTGGTTGTAATGGCGCTGGTGGTGGTTGTAATGGTGGTGGTGGTGGTTGTAATGGCGGTGGTGATGGTTATACTGGCGGTGGCGGTGGTGGTGATGATGGTGATGGTTTTAATGGCGGCGGTGGTGGTTGTAATGGCGGTGGTAGTGGTAGTAATGGCGGTGGTTGTGGTTGTAATGGCGGTGGTGGTGGTTGTAATGGCGGTGGTGGTGGTTGTAATGGCGGTGGTGGTGGTTGTAATGGAGGTGGTGGTTGTAATGGTGGTGGTGGTGGTTGTAATGGTGGTGGTGGTGGTTGTAATGGTGGTGGTGGTGGTTGTAATGGCGGTGGTGGTGGTTGTAATGGCGGTAATGGTGGTTGTAATGGCGGTGGTGGTGGTTGTAATGGCGGTGGTGGTGGTTGTAATGGTGGTGGTAGTGGTGGTTGTAATGGCGGTGGTGGTGGTTGTAATGGCGGTGGCGGTGGTTGCTGGTGATGATGATTGTAGAGGGTGACAATTGTGGTCGTCATCGTCGTCATCATCATCATCATCATCATCATCATCATCATCATCATCATCATCATCATCATGGTAATGGTCAATGAGGTGGTTATAGTAGCAGTCAAGTTACAGCGGTGCCAATGAAGGAGGGGGAAATGGTGGAGGTTTAAAGGGGTGATGATGGAGGAGAATGATTGTGGTAGTGTTCTCAAGAATTGGCCATTGGTCCTGGCGCTCGTGGAAATAAAATGGAGGAAATAAAAAACGTGGTGAAGTGATACTACTTGATGAGGTGATGAAGGCTGTCGAGTGTGTAGGCAATGTAGCAGAGGTAAGACTATTGTAGGCACTGGTCGTAGCGATGTCTGTGAAACAAGTATCAACATATTGACAACGTCAATGATGCTGATGGTTATGTAGTTGCTGGTAGTGTTTGTGTGATAAAAATACTGCATGTGACGTGGTCATCGAAACTGTGAAGAATAAGATTAATACAACGACAACAACAGAAATATCAACAACAGCAGGGGCAATAACGATAACGACGGCAACAACAACAACATCTACAACGACAACAGCAGAGACAACCAAAGCCATCCACCGTGAAAATGAATTTGACGGCTGGAAAGAGCGCGACATCTCTGGCAAAGACAACAATCAAGACAACAAAGATTGTGGCGATGAAGACTCCGTCGCTGCCGACGACGACGACAACAACGACGACGACGACGACGAGGAGGAGGACGGCACCTTACCTCCGAGCAGGCGGAAGGCTGAGGACATGAAGTCGAGGGAGCAGATGAAAAGGTAGAGCAGTCCCAGGAGGAGGGTCAGCCTCAAGGCTGCCCAGGCCACGCGCTTCACCCGCCCAGTCGTGTCCAGCTCTGCTCGGAAGAGACACACAAAGAAATAAGCGTAATCTTCGCCGCTTTCTGGTCTGATTGAGCTCTCCAGAACAAAGTATTGCAAAGCAGAATGAATAAATGAATGAATTAACAACTGCACGAACGAATGAATGAATGGACGAGTGAACAAACGAAAGAGCGAATGAATAGTTGAACGAGCGAACGAATGAATGAAT
>JAWQFJ010000229.1:20000-30000 GCA_034096865.1 Theodoxus fluviatilis | reverse complement strand
GTCTGGTGACGGCGTTGTTCACGAGTGCAGCAGTTCCGGAGGGCACTGAAATCATCGGGGACCGCCTGGAAAACAATGACATTCTCAGCCAGAGAACCGGTGTGACTGTGAGGGGGGGGGGGGGGGTGTGGTCAGTGAGAGTGCTGACTCACCACAACGTACTTTACGTTGGAGGGCGACTTCTCACAGCGATTTCCCCCTTTTGCTGGGGTGTTATTGATAAATTATGTAGTAAAATGATGGGAGGGTAGCCATGAGTCAGTCATCAGCCGCTTGAGCTCAAGTTGGGAGTCATCCACACACTGAAGCATCGGGATAAGTCCAACTATTGCCCTGAGAGAGCTATCTCGAGAGGGAACACCCATCTGAAGAAAGTCCTCAGCATTTCTGGGTATCAGAAGTGGGCTTGGGATATCCGTGGGAGTCAGCAAAGTAGACCTCATCCTTATAACACAAATCGAAAACCAAAAGTGGGCCAGGTGGGCATCCCATGTGTGAGCGGAGCTACAGAAGCCATCAGCAGAAATATCAGAACACGAGGAGTTGCAGTCCAATCACAACCCTACAGAACGATCCGCAGTCAACTCGTCAAGCCGAAAGACAGAGCTGATCCTGCAACAAAGACAAGGGTTGTGTATGATACTGTATTGCTTGCAGTGATTGTGGTGAGACAGAGCTGATCCTGCAACAAAGACAAGGGTTGTGTATGATACTGTATTCCTTGCAGTGATTGTGGTGAGACAGAGCTGATCCTGCAACAAAGACAAGGGTTGTGTATGATATTGCTTGCAGTGATTGTGGTGAGACAGAGCTGATCCTGCAACAAAGACAAGAGTTGTGTATGATATTGCTTGCAGTGATTGTGGTGAGACAGAGCCGCATGCTGAGAACCAGGCTCGCCGAGCAAGGCAGGGCATTGTCCCCAGTAGGCTCCCACCTGCTGGAACATCAGCACCACTTCAACGATGACGACGTAGCAGTACCTGGACAGGGAGCATCGCTGGTACCAACGAGGCGTGACGGAGGCCACATACACTGCGCCTGCCAATCCTGTGATGAACCGTGACCAGGGACGACACACCCTGTGTACAGCATCATCATCCAGCCACAAAATCCGGGTAATTCTCGCTGCCATGTGAACTGAGTTGGTCTACCAAAAGTCAGTGAGCAGTTTGTGTTTGGGTTTTTTCACTTGGCCGTGCGCTATCCAGACTGGTAGTCGGTATGTCTATAGCAGACCCTTGGCAGAGCAGCGAGAGAGATTTAAGCGGGATATATACATGTAGATAGCACTGGCCGCTTCTTGTAGATACACGGTTAAAGCCGGACGGTGACGTTATGAGAATATCGGGGGACTGGGTGGCTTCGAGGCGTACGTGTGCGTAGCGCGCGTGTGTGTTTGTGTGTTGTTTGTATTTGTGTGTGTGCATGTGTGTGTGTGTGTGTGTGTGTTTGCATTTGTGTGTGTTTGCATGTGTGCGTGCATGTGTGTGCGTGCGTGCGTGCGTGTGTACGTGTGTGCGTGCGTGCCTGCTTACGTGTGTGTGCGTGTGTGTGTGTGTGTGTGTGTGTGTGTGTGTGTGTGTGAAATAGACCATTCAATTAAGCCCATCCGAGAAAATCAGAAAGACTGTAAAAGCGAAGAAATACCCCAAAACGGATGGGGGGAAAAGTGTCACATTTTGGCATAACAAGAAAGATTCATCTGCTGAAATTGTGTAACTTTTGAATTTCTTAACAAACCTGTGAATGTTTTTACATTTACCACTATACAGGAATGCTCCGTATCGATACATTCGGCGTGTCATTCAAACTACTGAAGGGAAGTGCAGCTCATGCGAGGGAAGGCAAGGAAACATCATTTCAAAGTAAATAGTCTGATCGTTTCAGGAGTTTTGCTTCTTGACCTTGCTATTTAAATGTGCATGATTATTGGAATGAAATTAAAATAAATAAAAACCAAAAGAATATGAAACATCGGTTAAAACACAACATATAGATCTACCTTAAATCAGAGTACTGCAAACACCCGACGCATATGCGCGTTGTCGTCGTCTGATAGGCCACAGAAGAAGCTGCACCGCTTTGTGTGGCAAACGTTGTCGAACTTCAAGACAGACTCACATGTACGCAGCCTACCATTGCAAGGTTTGTCATTCAGCGTGGACTCAAAGGTGGGCAGTCTCCCAATACACGATGGTCATGAAAGAGGCTAGAGCCTCACGTTTGGATTCATTGAAAGGTCATTGTACAAAGGTCATTAATGGCCTTCACCTTCAACCGAAGTAGAAAGACATCATCTTTATCTGAGACCGTCAGCGGTGCTGTGTCGTGCTCTGCATGTTATTCAAAAGCAGAGGTTTGAAATCGTCGTGGTTTATTGTTCTTTCATCTCCCCACGACTCCGTGACCCTCCAATGTACGTCACTAAGTGCAAAGTCCAAGGTTTCCATCGCCAAAAAGCCCCCACAAAACCCGAGAGACATTGTGGTGGTTTTCACACAATGGAAACTCCCCACTCTGACCTGATCATGTGGAAGTCGTGATCAGGAAAGACAGGGATAATTTTAAGAGCCTACTTTGATCTTCTCCAGTCATGACCAGAAATGTTTGCACTTTCAAAGCAAGACTTAGCCGCATACGGCAGACACAGATTACTTCAGGTAAGCTTTAAACCAAGCCTGAAATGGAAGCGACTAATTGCAGCGCGTCGTCATGTCATCCGTCAACCTTCCTCCGGAAGTTAGGCCCTCTGAGATCGGAGTTAAATCGCTCTCGTTGATTATCGCGCGGCTTCATGTGTATCACTATATTTTGGTGTGGCGCTTATAAATTCTAATGTTTTAATTTATAATAAACGTACATTCAATTGAAAGAAGAAAGAAAGTTCGTTATTTCTGTGTAAATTACTCATCTAAAAAGCGCAGACCGTGTGTCCGTACGACGTTGTCCTACTTCCGCAACTTGAACCCAGCAATGAAGTTACGCTTATGATAGAGATGTTTAAAAAAGAAAACGATGTTTCTGACATCTGCACACTTTGCCCGAATTATATTATAAAAGTGTAATTCATCCGTTTCATATTTACATTATTACTTAGCGTCTGGCTGCGGAATTTTTTCCGTAGTGATTACTCGCAGAGTTACGTTCTCTTGAATTCACTTCCGGAGGAAAGATGACGGATGACATGATGACGCCCTGCATTTAGACGCGTGTGCCTGAAACATACCATGTTGACCCAATGAAAAATGACATTCACCAAGGTTCTTGCGAGTAGTGACCATCATTATCCGTCTTGGGTGTGATGCGCTGTTTGATCGACACCCTTACCGAAATTATTTACATCAGCTTTCCTAAATCAAGCACTCTACTGTAACGAAAGGAACGCTTGGTAAATGCATGAAATCTGACGTCAGCACAAGCCGTTCTGGTCAAAACCAGTCCCAAGGCCAGAAGTAGTGGATCGTGCGCAGCTGTTTATGTTCATATCGAATCAACACACAAACGAAACTTCAAATTATCTTCACATCCAACCACGTAAACTTGTGTGCTTAGGTTCCTTTATCGACAACGTTTTCCCAAGTAGCAGAGTAAATCTCTCTTTCTGTGACTTTTCGTCCAAATAGATCTAATCATCAGCAATAAATTCCAGCTTCTTTTGTTTGGTAGGCTACTTATATAAGTTATAACTTCACTGAATGCTCTTCGGAAAATTAATTTTAACTATGTATTCGACATTTTCAGCGTGATATTAAAGCAGGTGCTTGCCATCATTTGAGTTGGGCGTGTATTGTTGAGAAAATATATTTCGAATACATATGGCTGACAATGAACTCAATGCAAATGCTTACAAAATGTTTTTTATCATAAGGACTCGCCTGGCTCTTCGAAATTCGGACATTTAGTTGAAACATTTTAATTTGGCCAAGTCTTGGCTTCCGTAGTAAAGTGAACTGTATCCATCAAGTATATTGCAGCACTGAGTTACAGCGACTCTTTTGCACCAAAAAAAAAGAAGAGATAATAACCACACGAGAAATGTACGACATTTTACATAACTCGCTAAATGAAATATCGTCAGAAATATCTGCTCCTCGATATCTACGTGTCTCAGATAAAGCTTGTGGAGTAGAAATTGCGCACTCCCTTTTAAAATAGGGCAACAGCAGAAAACAAACATAACTCTTGTGCCACTGATCTCATACCCTTCCTCCTCCCCTCACACATTACTGCCTCCCCCGTTCCCCCCACCCCCCACCCCACGCGCGTACACACATGCAGCACTGCTGATGGCCATGTTCTCAAAAAACACTAACTTCTTAGTCTACGCATGGAAAGGAATTTATTGCTTTCTCAATGACAGGGGAGAGTAAAAAATCTGACAACAATTTTATGGATATTTATGGTCCGTGTACCCAGTGTCTAGACCTGTAAGAGCTCGAGTAGGCTTCGATGATCTTTTTGAAAACCTAGATGAAAGAGGATTAATTACATGCCACAGAAAACAATCTAGTTTGAAAGCTTTGATCTTTGTTGTTGCTGCCGTGGTCGTCACCATCATTATTGTTGTTGTTGTTGTTGATATCATTTCTCTATGCTGGGTCACCTCATCCATACATATACAAACGCTTTTGACAAGATGAGAAAAGAGCAAAGTAATACTGCAGGTTTCGTTTGACAATGAGAACATTTGCTCAATTCTTGACAGTACAATTTTTCATAATACAATTACTATGCTTTAAAATTATCCATTGCTTTGCAGTTTTGAACCCTCAAAAAGTTAATAAGAAATTCTGGTTAGACTCCATGTCCATATTCCTTGAATTCTGAATGGAAGCGTTCATTTGTTGAATTCTATTCAGTCTTCTTGTGAGTATCTTTTTTCAACGCAGTCTGCAACGAACAGCGATAGACCCACAACATGCACTGGTGTTGGCATAGTCGTTTTCATCACCTTTGTCGTCGTCGTCGTCGTCGTCTTTGCTTAACTTTGTTCAGGTATTGTGAAGTGGTCTATTCTTCTGTTCTTTGTCACTAATGAGTCAGTTTCTCAAGGGCCTCCTATGACATTACCTGCGCAGTGCAGACATGAAACTTATTGTTTTCAGTTTCTTCTCCGAGTGATCACGACAGAGGAATTACTTTAAGCCGGTGCTTAATTACAGGACACTAACGTCGCACACTCAGTGTCCAGCAGCAAATTCGGTCAAATCACATCTATGTCAGGCCCCAACTAGCGCAATGTTTTGCCCTGCACTCAATCACAAAATGTTAGCAAATGTCCGGCCTTTTTTCATACTCCGGTTCGCATGCCAAACGTTCATTTTAAGAATAACTGACCCAGTTACAAAGGAACCCTAACGAATGGCAATGCATGTACTCATTTTTCAAAGTTCTAAAGTATAGTTTATCAATAGTTCCTTTAATTTAAATCGCTACGCTATCAAAATCGTAATGTGGCTGAGTGAGTGATTAGATTAAGTACACTGGCAACTGTTGAAATCGCTCACGTTTACAACAAACACTTCCGAGATCATTCCCACAAGAGTCCACTAGACAGATAATCACGGCTCAAAATGTATCTCCAAATCTCGGCCAGATAGCAACAATAAACACACACACACACACACACACACACACACACACACACACACACACACACACACACACACACACACACACACACACACACACACAACAAAAATAATGCCGCGAGCGAGATATTAAATAGATATCACATGACAGAATTGTTATGTCTCAAAACACTTTTTCGACTTCTTTTAACAAGAGTAATATTTCAACTCATTCACGTGACCACTACAATCTTTTTCGTGTCTCTTTCAAACATGAGTCCGCCAGTACAGATAATCACAATATGGGTGTATATTCAAAACTAGGGCATTTGTGCATCAGCATGTGTTGACAACCCGAACCACGCGGTAACCCACATTTCAATTTAAATAATGGAGCATTGCCTGCTATGGCAGCGCCAGATGAAGCATTGTGGTAGCACGGCTGGGGTGTGACATGCCTAGAATATAGAGACTGTGTACTTGTCTCTCTCCCTTCACTCCCTCCAGGGAATATAGAGACTGTGTACTTGTCTCTCTCCCTTCACTCCCTCCAGGGAATATAGAGACTGTGTACTTGTCTCTCTCCCTTCACTCCCTCCAGGGAATACAGAGACTGTGTACTTGTCTCTCTCCCTTCACTCCCTCCAGGGAATATAGAGACTGTGTACTTGTCTCTCTCCCTTCACTCCCTCCAGGGAATACAGAGACTGTGTACTTGTCTCTCTCCCTTCACTCCCTCCAAGGGGTCAGCAGACAAGAAGGCGTGGCATCACATTTCTCCGTCTTTATTCATAGTAACAGTGCAGTACATGGCCACCGCCTGCTGGGCTGACCTCTCCGTCGCCTCTCTGTGGCCTCTCTGTGACCTCTCTGTGGCCTCTCTGTGACCTCTCTGTGGCCTCTATGTGGCCTCTCTGCCTCTCTGTGGCCTCTCTGCCTCTCTGTGGCCTCTCTGTGGCCTCTCTGCTGCTGTGGCTTTAAATAGCCACTACGCGGACCTCAGCAAGAGCAGACGAAATTTCTAACTCAAAATTTGGACCTGTGGTTCCCAGTGGAGGCAAAATTGTGCTCACATAACAGCTTCTAACAACTATTTGAGTCTTAAATTAACAGTCCCATATGACAAACTTCACTCCGTTGGAAAGTACGTTAGTCAAAGTACATTCTGCGCCAATGAATGAATTCCAAAAGTATTCCCACATAAATGAATGGCTAGTGAAGTATTTACGGCGCCAATTAAATCAGGTACTTATTCATAGTTTTCTTTTAATATTACCGTTTACAACTCATGGAGTGCAGGTTACCATATATGGGATGATTGATAAGGATAAACACTAGGTTTATATTCAATATTACAAACAGTACATGGTATATTATATGAATAAATGGTAAAATTCGATGTGCACGCACGCAAAGACTGAGAAAGTGTCAGATGAGAAAGTGAGTCTGCGCGATCACATATCTCTACAGCAGCAACAGAGTGTGAGAGAAACACGCCTTCTCGCGTATCTCTGCAGTTACAATCCACGCACACAATTATGGAAACAGATGAGAGACAGTACGTTGAACTACAGTGGTCTGGACAAGTCTCTACATCCTATTCTCACCCTCGTACAATAACATAGCGATGTAAACGAGCTATTGATGCATTCTGCATAGAGGTTTGAGAAATCGATAGTGTTGCTTGGTTACGATTTCGTTGTACGGGTGTCAGTGATTCCTGAAATGAGCGCTGTGCATGCGAACCGGAGTATAACTCATAACTCATATCATTTTATTAATCCATAAGGAAATTAAATTGGTAAACAGCATACATGGGTCTTAAATGATTATAAAAGTTATAATAAACTCAGAGAAACCATGATAATGAAATCAATTAATATGTATAACTACAATGCCCTTTTACTTGCACACAGCATGACACACCAACACATACATACATGCATACATACAAACATACATACATTCATACAAAGCTAGATAGTTATACATGCTAGTGTCAACACCAACACACACAGTGTCAAAATGACCAAAAAGAAATCCACCATGACCTTAAATCTAACATAAAGAAGTTTTGTTTTAATAAAAACATCACTGATTGTCTGTGGCTAGAAGAATGGCTCGGTTGCTGTTTAAATATCTGACAGATGAAGGAATGAAAGAACGCCGAAAACGCTCTGTTCGGCACGGAGGCATGATAAATCTTCCATTCCGTGTGTTGCGGAGATCCATCAGTGCGTCGTGGAGGAGATGCCCTGAATCGAGCAGAATAGCTCTGGACTTACTGGCAAGTCTTCTCTCAACAAGGGTTTCCAAAGTGTATATTTAAAAAAAGATGGAGGAGCACGACGCCTGGCAGACGAGTTTCTGTCAGACATGAAAATGCTGTGTGCGGGGCATGAAGTAGACGTCGCATGACCGAATTTGGTGTCTGACACACAGTGTGCGGCATTAGTGTCTTCTAATTAAGCACCGGCTATAAATCTATTCATTCAGTTTTGTGGATTCTGCGACGATGCGCACGCATTGTGGCACAGGTACCTTTTGTGTGAGAAGGTCAGCAAATTATATTTAAAACGTGTGCTTGAAGTTTGCTTGCACAAGCGTCGACAAACCACCGGTGGAAAATTGGCCTTGTTCGCAATTGTCATAGCTGCATTTTAATGTTTGAATTACAATGAGCCCCAAGTGACCAAATTCTGAGACAGCATTCGCGTAATAATATGAAGAGGGAACATGACGCTAACTGACCGGGAGATCTAGTTTGCATGTAGAATAATTTGCTTTTATCTTTAAAACGAGAAATCTTACAAAGTATATTTTTTTGGATTAAGAATTCTTGTGGGAAGATGCGAGATATCAAAAGTAGCGTAAACGCTTGTTTATTGTGGCGCAATGATTGATAGATGATTAAAACAGTTTCAGCTCACACCAGGTAAGATTTCATCAACCTTGTACATCATTCTCGTGTATACGCATTGTCATTATTTGGAGAGAAAAAGCTGTGTGTGAAAAATGGCTTTAAAAACTTTCCACGTCGCATAATTATTGGCTCAGCCTCCTCTCATTCTACAAGAAGCATTTCCTGACGAAATTATTTGGAAATAAGCTGTATGTGAAGTAGTTTTTCCCAACAGATGTGACTTTTAGCCAGCAAAGCAACGAACTATAAAGCTTAACCTTGCACAGCTCTCAAGCAGTGTGTTGCACAACGTGGGAGTCCTAATGAAACACTGAGACTTGTGCAATGGACTTTGGTGTTGTGATGTTACTTCTACACCTTAGCTCTCAAGCAGTGTGTTGCACAACGTGGGGGTCCTAATGAAACACTGAGACTTGTGCAATGCACTTTGGTGTTGTGATGTTACTTCTACACCTTAGCTCTCAAGCAGTGTGTTGCACAATGTGTGAGTCCTAATGAAACACTGAGACTTGTGCAATGGACTTTGGTGTTGTGATGTTACTTCTACACCTTAGCGTCGACTTGGTTCCTACTTGCTTCACTCCTTGCGAGTTGGGGTTAGGAAGAGACCCACCTCGTCTTGCTACTAGAATCGTAAAAGGCAAGTGACAGACAAGGGAATTCGAAACTTGACTCGCTCTGACTCAATCCAGCTCCGGTGAAATCAGTGATCAGTGGCCTTACATAACATGAACGGCTGATGGGTCTTCAAACTCCACTCATCTTTGTCTTGTCCGAATCTTTCCTTTCGCCGTTTTTGCAGCATGCACTGTTTTCTAACACTTGAAGTCGATAACAGACGGGTAGCTTATGCATCGATACACATGAAGTAAACGTGAAAGTTGAAAAAACAACAACACCGGTTCTTAATTTGGAGCCAATGTGCTGCACACACTGAGAGAGATTATTTGTCTCTTTCGTGTTCGCATCTAATTTCGTGCACTCAACAATTTTCGCTGAAGTTACTTTTCAGCCGACGTTTAGGAAGGAATACATCAGATTGGGGGGTGGGGGTGGGGGTTGGGGTGGGGTGGGGATGGGTGTGGGGGTGGGGGTCGAGGTGGGGGTAGGGGTATCTACATTAGACTCCTTTAGCTCTACATCCTCCTCTAATTAGTATTAAATACGAAAAGAAAAAGCGGCTAGAGACACTGTAGACACGCGTAGAGCAAAAAGAGGTTGTCGATGGATGGAGGGGAGGGGAGGGGAGGGGAGGGGAGGGGAGGGGAGGGGAGGGGAGGGGAGGGGAAAGGAGGGGAGGGGAGGGGAAAGGAGGGGAGGGGAGGGAGGGGAGGGGAGGGGAGGGGAGGGGAAAGGAGGGGAGGGGAGGGGAGGGGAGGGGAGGGGAGGGGAGGGGAGGGGAGGGGAGGAGAGGGGAGGGGAGGGGAGGGGAGGGGAGGGGAGGGGAGGGGAGGGGAAAGGAGGGGAGGGGAGGGAAGGGGAGGGAAGGGGAGGGGTGGGGAGG
>JAWQFJ010000229.1:0-7500 GCA_034096865.1 Theodoxus fluviatilis | reverse complement strand
GAAAGTAAGGTGATAGGGAGAAAAGGGACGCGCTCAAAGTGGGAGGGGCCAAAGCCCAGTGGGGCGGTTCAGAGAGATGAACGGGGTTAGGCAAGGATGGTGTTAAAGGAACAAACGAAGCGGAGGGAAGAGGTTCACGGCGGTTGCGGAACGGCCAATATAAACGGATCGTGTGGAAAACCCAACAGTGCAGAGGCGGCTCTGAGAACGAGAGGGAACTGAGAGGGACCCACTGGCATCGGGCGGCTCGGCGGTCGGCGCGCTATGTGGATCCGTGGCGGGGACGAGGGATGCGCGTGGTTCGGAGCCGGCGGGGACCGGGAACTACGTTCGCCGCAGCGTACGGCCGGCGCGCTGGAGGATCGCGGAGACGGTAGGCGGGGGGGTGGGGGGGGACGAGGTTGGCAGGAGGGGAGGATTGTCGGACGGGGAGTGCGCCCCCAACCGTCAGAAAGGACACGGGAAGGGGGACGAGAGCGAGGGATTCCGGAACGGGGCGGGGGAGGAAACTACAGGGCGCACCTTGACGGCTGCAGGATCGGTTGGAGAGGAGAGGACATGAGGCGCTGGAACAGATAGAAGCCATCGCAGAAAGGGAAACAGCAGGATGGGGGGAAGGGAGATAGGTATGGGTAGGAGGAAGAGAAAGCAAGTTAGTAGTACGAACGAAAGGGGGGAGCAAGGACGACGTCTTTGGAGAAGGACATGAGGGGAACGAGAACCTACCATTATGCCCATGGAGGGAGAAAGGTGGTGCATGGAAAATGAAAGGAAAGAGGGATGGGTAGGGGATAGGGTGGGGGGAGGGGAGGAATGAGAGACGGAAAAGGGGTAGCAGTGTAACAATAGGATTCAGCAGGAAAATAAAGGATCAGTATGGGTAATGGAAGGGCCAAAGGAATAGAGTTGGGATGAAGGAGGTGGGAGAGCAGAAGAGGAAACGAGGTGGATACTAAGGAGAGGGAATAGTAAGAAGGGAGACACAAAATCAGAAGGAACAAGGAGAAAAGATCAGATGAAAGGGAATAATTGTGGAGAGAAGGGGAAGAAAGGGCGAGGATATCCAAGAAACTGGAGTAAGACGAGAGCAGGGGAGGCTAGGTAGATAGATAGAGAGGGAAAGAGAAGTAGGAATAGATGACGGAAGAGGTTGGAGACAGAAGAGAGTAGAAAAAAATAAGATAAAGTAGACAGAAAAAGAGATGTTTAAAAAGAGAGGTAAGGTAATAAAGCTGAAATAGAGATGGGAGGAACCGTAGTGAGATAAATGAGAAAGAAGGGGAAGACGACAAGCTAAAGTCATAGAGAAGAAACTACGAATGATAAGCCACAGAACGTGGACCATAGAACGTTACCAAAGAGGGGAGACGGGGACGGACTCCCATCAGGAGGGGGGTGGCGGATGACGACACCGATAGAGAAAGTGACGGAATGAAGGGGACAAAGGAGGCCCTATTGAAGTCGGATAGATGGGGGAGATTTTTGCGAGAACTATAGGCGAGATTTAATATCTCGTGGGAACGACCAGTAACGGTGGAGCCAGGGAAAATAAGGTTATGAAACAAGGCAGGACATTTGGAAGAAGCAAGAGAGCAGCAGAGGAGGGAAAAAGGAGCACGGGAGAGCCGGACTATGAGCAACAAGGAGGGAAAAAGGGCACGGGAGGAAAAGAGAAAAGGAGGAATTAAGGGTATGAAGGAATGGGACAATAAGGGGGAAGAATCTGGGGGGGGCAAAGCTGGGATGAGGAGAGGAAATATGAGGGTGATATGAGGTAAACAAAGCAGAGGGGGGAAGACTAAAACGAGAGAGGAGGAGAGAGGAAGAGGTGAAGACGTGCAAAGGGTCAAGGGGGGAGACAAGGGAAGGATGAGGAGCGGTGGGGAAGGTACCCCAACCCAACGAGACAGAGGGAGGAGGTAGGAGGAGGGGAGGATGAGGATTAAGGGAGCAGGAGAGCTGGAAAAGGGAAGTGGAGGGAGGGAGTAAGGGAGGGAGAGAGCCGCACCCTTCTAGGCTGGGCCCCCCAGCCTTCCCAGGGTGAGGTTAGGGAATAGAAAGGATACAGGAGACGAAATGGATAGAAAGGTAGGGGAGGGAATGTAAGGGATGATAAAGAGGTAATAGTAGAAAAGGGATAGAGAAAAGAGAGCGAGAGATGTAATGGGAGGAAAGGAAGCGCAAGAGTGAGGGATTGTGCCCAAGTAAGATGGATGGAGGGATACGGAAGACCGCGGTAGAGGACAGAGAGTATGGGCGGAAAAAAGTACGGGAATAGTAGAAGGATATAAAGGATAGCGAGGAGTCCAGGATAGAGGTGGGTGGAGGAAACGGGTACGAATGGTTGTTGTGGAGATGACTTGAGGGACACGTCATAGAACGGGGGGAGAGAAGTACGAGTTAGAGGATGGGAGCAGTCAGCACTAGATTCGACGGGTGCGTCACACTAAGCAGTTGGTGCGGGACGAGACGATAAACCCGCGTGGGGGTGTGTCAGCTGGTTCGCGTCGGGGAAGCCGCGTGACAGTCGGACTTTGCAGCCGTGAGGTGTCCTAACAGCCGGCAAAATGGGATGAGAATAGTGCGGATAAGAATCATGAGAGCCAGGACGGGAAGGGGAAGAGAGAGTAGAGAAAAGCCGGAAGAGAAGAAGAGACTAAGAAGGAGTGGGGCAAGGAGAATTAGTAAAGGGAAGTTGGTACAAGGGTCGTTGTAAGTGTGAGGCACAGGATAAATGGTGGTAGACAAACGCGCTAACAAGAGCTTGCGGGACGCGACCTGCGTCTCCGACACGAACGGAGGTTGTGTAGGAGAGCGAGGGAGAACAAGTGGAGGGGGCAGAGACCCCCGAGAGGGTCATAGAGGAAGTAGCAGAAGAGGACCTCTGAGGCTTTGAAACACGGTTAAGAGTCACCTAAGCGGCGTGAAGGCGGCGGTATACGGAGCGTAAGGCCCAGGGGGCGAAGGTTGGATGTATGCGCGTCACCGGGTCCACACACCGCAGATCGCCTCCCCAAGGATCGTGCTAGATGGAAGAAGGATTAGAGAAGATAGCACGTGGAGGGATGGGGGTTTATAGGTGAAAAGTAGAGAGAGAGGTAGGAAAAAAGTCGGGAAGGTGGGGGTCGAGAATGTCCCATAAGAGATGGGAAAGGACAGACCTAAGAGAATATGGACACGAGGAAGGAAGAGGAGGACTAGCCCAAAGTGACGACCAACGGGATAGGGTGGGAAAAATACAGGATAAAGAAGAAAGGGGAACATGTAGCAGGGGGAGCGTCACTAAGAGGAGTGTGGAATAACGAGGAAAAGAGGGAGCCAGAGAGAGTGATGGAGAGTCGACAAAGGTGAGAGAGAAAAGAGAGGGAGAAAGACGACTCGACATAAGGACACTACGAAGACGGAAAAAGGGAAAACGTCAGCTACAGGTAGCAGTACCAAGAGAGGCGGCGGGGAACGGACCAGAAACAAGCGGAAGGGGCACGGGGAAGGGGCGAAGGGAATAACGGGAATCTAAGGGAGGAGTAACAGGAATAGAGCGAGACTAAGGTACGTGGAGGTACTACGAGGAGTCAACAATCCGATGACGGGAGGGTGTAGAAAATGGAAAAAGCCCGGGAACGGCAGAAGGCCCGCCACAGGACGTACGGGGGCGCATTGGGACGCCTTCTAGGAAGGGATTTGTGGGAGCGGGATAAGAGAGAAACTAAAGCGGTAGAAAGGGATGGACCAAGGCATTTTCGCTGGCTACGAAGACTAGAAGGACGGGGGAGGCCGGCGGAAGGGGGGCGCGGACAACGGGTGCCGAGGGAGCAGGAGGGCGACGTGGGTACACTGCGCGACGGCAACAATGGAAGCAGACGGATCACGGGGGAATTAGAGGGTGGACCGATTATGGAGCGAACTGAGAGAGGGGGACCTTGACGGTCCAACGTAAGGAAGGGAAACTAGAACAGGAGCTTCGGAGCTAAGCAGTTCGAGAAGCCACTGGCGGGCGCAAGTGGCAAGGAAGGGAATGGATGTGCACGGACGCCACGCGGGCGTCAACGGGGGGCGGCGAACGGATTATGCGAGGGGCGTGGAGGAGGTCAGGATCGGTGGCCCGTCGCTCAAGGGAGGGAAGAAAGGACGCAGGGAACAATGGTACGTACAGGGGAAACCGAAAAACAGGTGGGGCCGGAAGGCGCGTGCGGCCCACGAAGCAACAACCGTCATTATAGCGGGGGCACGCAGCGCAGCGTGAAACGCGGGGGCGTGGAGTCTGTCGGATACTTACCGGGACGCAGGCGACAGGAACTCACGCAGACACGGCACCGAATCTCCCATATTTGTGCGATCAGGGTGGCAGACACCACAACCCCTTTACCCTCGATCAGAGCAAGTCGGAGGAGCGGAATTATTTATTGAGTCTTACGGAACATCACTCGTAATCCGACGACAAACTAGGACCTAATGTGAAGGCGGGCCACGCACACCTCCACGCGGAAGCTCACACACTCCCAACGCTTCACATAACACCGGCGGTCGCGAAGGAGGAAGCCTACTAGCACTATTCTTAATCCCCGGGTACCACCCGTGCGGATTCGACAACCCTGGCTTGGACAGTGTCAAACCCCTCACAGATGCCGGATCCAATTCCTCTCCCCCAACCAGTCGACAGGCCGGTGGGGAACGACTGACAGGTTGGCCCAGCACCAGTCAATGACCTGTGGTGCACTAAAACTAAGCGACCTATATCTCGATGGCGGGGGTGCACAGGTGGAACCGGGCCATACAGGCACGAGAGAACGACGGGGCGGCCAACTGCAACGGAATCGTGTTAACAGACACCTCTCACAATACCCGCGCATCGGAGGCCGACGCTGTCTCCTGCGTCCGAGGCCGGGACAAGAGAGCTTGGACCCTTCGGCGAAAGACGAGGCAAGAGATGAGGCCCAACTACTCACCCGTAGGGCGCCGGGAAGTGGGGGGCAGGGCCTCAGTGACGTACGCTCAGGGACTCCACTACGGCGGAAGACGCCACCGGGCATTCCCGCAAAAACAGGGCGTGCGGCGAAAACTAGTCATCAGGAGACGAGAAAAAAGCTTGGCTCAACCCTCCCCCCCGCTGTATTTCCCGAGAGTACGCACGGATACAAATTAGGTTACGTCGACCGGCGACGGGGGCGGCGGCGGAAGCTGTGACTAGGCGAGCTGCGAGGTGAGATTCGCCGGGGACGCCTCCTTGCCGAATCAAGGCACTCGCCAGCGGGGAGACGTCGGGAGTGCTAGAGGGGCGGGATCCCCCCCGCAAGGGGCTGACCGCGCGGGGGAGACGTCATCGCTCCAGCGCCCGTGCGAATACGACACGCGGGGCAGACTGACATCGGATGACGCGGTGTGGCGGACAGGAGGCTCGCGTACGGTGAGAGACGCCGGGGCGGGTTTGGGCAGGCCCGAAGGGCGCCGTAAACGAGCCACGTTGCCCCCCGCCCCGTGGCGGTGGGAGCGCAGCGCGCACGCCCGGGGCGGCAGACGCGGGTGGAATGGGAACGCGCTCCCCAGGCTGAGTCGCTCCGCGAACAACATAAGCGGCAGACAGGGGCAAAGGACCGCTCGCAGTCTGCCTCGCGGGCGACGGGGGCAGACGGAGGGGGGCCGGCCGGGCGTCCACAGGCAGATACGGGGGACCAGGGCAGGCCGGGGGAATGGCCCACCCCGAACCGGGGTCCGGATACGGAGCATAAGGCGGCCGGGCCGGATCTAGAGCAGTGGCAAGGGGGAGGTTGCTAGCCGTCTCGGCCCGAGGCCGGGGCTGGACGGTGGACTGCGACGCGGCGGGACAGGTCGGGTCGTCCCCATTGTTTTTCACCGGATCAGTGGGACCGGGACGAACCTGCGGCAGGACGGGCGAGGGACGGCGCACCCGCGCGGAGCGGGAGGAGCCGGACGGTTGCCCGTGCGGGACGCTGGCCTGGCGCGTGGGGGACCTTTAACCGTTGGATGCGGGCGGCGGCGCGCGCGCGTCGGTGGGCCCGGCGTCGCGGCCAGCCCTGTCGCCGGTAGCGGAGGAGCGCCAGCTAGGGCCGGCTCGCGGCGAGGCCGGTGCCGGTCAGCCACAAGCGCTCGGGGACGACCACGGCGCGCGCGCGGAAGTTCGACGGGGGCCGGGGGAGGGGCGGCAGGGCCGCACGTGACCGGATGAAGTCATGTGGACGGGGCTCGGACGGGTTGACCATGGGGGCGGACCTGCACGCCATCGCGGTGGGCGGACAAACGAGAACAGGGGGAAGTGCGGGCACGGGACGAGTTACTAGGGCTGGCGTCAGCGATGGAGGACGCGGATCTCGCCGCGGAGGACGGCTGGGGCCGGCCGTTGGGGGAGCGCAGTTACCGGGGGGGACCGGGGGTGGGGGAATATTTGGAGCGGGGCGAGGTTAAGTTTGCGGGGGACCGGCGGTATCCGGGACGGATGCAGCCGCACTACGTCGCCCCGGGGCAAATAGGGGCAATAGAACACGTGTAAAATACTCAGGCCGGGCCGGGGATAGGCCAGGGCAGGGTGGCGGAACTCGCACGCTGGTCCAGTCCGGTACAAACGCCGGGTGAAGCGGCCACGCTCGGAGCGGTAGCCGGGTGCTTGGTATTACGGGGGACCTAGGGCGGGCTGGGTAAAAGGGGATACGTAGCCGTGTGCGAGCCCTCGTGACACTGGATCTCGGGGGACCGAGGACTGGGGTACTGGGCGAAGGGGATACTCCGGTAAGCCTGAACCGCCACGGACTCGTCGGCGCTGGGGACCGACGCGCTCGCGGACCGGAACCGGAGACGGGGCCGGGACTGCTCGGCAGTCGGTGCGTGGAATCCGGGATTATCGCTGACGTTGGCGCTGCGATGCGCGGCGTATCAGGAGTTGGGTCGGGACTCCGGTTGTGCTGGGCTGAGCCTCCAAGCTGCCGAGAGAAGAGGACGGATAGCGGCGGAACGGCGGCCCGGGTACTCGGTAGGCCTACACTACGGGGGGGCAAGGCGGCCCGTGGACGCGGTCCTCGCGACCCGCGCATGCAGGCGCGACGGATCGGAGTGGGGGGGATAAATTCGGAAGTCCGCATAGCTCCGGTGGCCCCCGCCGTCCGGGGAGAGGGGGCCGTGAGTCCAGAATGCCTCGGCGCGCGGTAGTCCTCCGAGCCGCGTGCTAACCGACGCGCTGATGTGGCTCCGAATGTCGCTCCGAATCGGCGGCCATGAAAGGTCTTATCGAGCCGTCGCATGCCAGGAGCAGATAGCAGCAGGTGCGCCCAGTTATGCGATCGACTCCTGGAAGCGCGCCCATTGGGCTCAGCACGAAGCCGCTACCTGGCGATGACGAAGGAGGGATGGGAGAGGCAGAGGTGAAACACAGTGAACACGCAGAAGGACCGACGACAGAGAGAGGAGTAACCACGAGGACGACATAATACGGAGGAAGGGCAGGCCACGATGAGACAGACAAGCAGATGAGATGAGCAGGAGAGGATGAGA
>JAWQFJ010000228.1:19023-46776 GCA_034096865.1 Theodoxus fluviatilis | reverse complement strand
GACCAAACCTCTAACCTCCAGGTCAACATCCAAGTGTACATTTCTTGCAACCAAACTCTCAGATCAGAGCACTACACAGAGAGAGTCATCAGGGATGTCCATTGACACAAGTGACAAAACATGTCAAGCCAGACTTTGAGAGGCAATGCCAGTGAGGCTGCTGGCCACACAGAGACAGGGTGCTGATAGCTGTGTGCAAGAGAGGCGTGCACACCCACACACCCACTGGCACGCCCAACACAAGTGGGCAAACAAGACAAACTTCCCTAGGCAACAATGAGTCACAAACACCTGTCTTTACTTCAAAACTGGACGATTCACATTTTACAACTTCGTTTCCTTTGAGAAATTTAACCCTTTGGTCTCATTTCTTCAAACCACAGAATGTCCCTTTGAACTTTTTCTTCTAAAAATTGCCAACATTTCATTTGCTGACAGGATATCCATAGGGCAAGTCCGCCGCCCCCCCCCCCCCCCCCCCCCCCACCCCCCATTTTTTCAATGAAAAAAACCTGCCACATTCTGCAGAATAAAAATGAGTTAAAATTGTATGAAAGACATCCCCCCAAGAGACATTTACCAAGGTTACATGATAATGCAAATTTTACTGGGTCTATGCCATTGCAAGTATTTTGTGTGTGCATATGTGTGTGTGTGTGTGTGTGTGTGTGTGTGTGTGTGTGTGTGTGTGTGTGTGTGTGTGTGTGTGTGTGTGTGTGAATGTGTGTTCAAACAGGAAATAAATGGAGACGAAATATAAGGGTAAGCATCATGACACTTTTTCTGTATTGATTCTTTGACAGCTGTTCTTTCCATTTGTGAAGTGCAGAGTACTGGTAGCAACAAACAGATTTATTCTGAACAGCAACATAATTCCACAATGACATCTCCAGGAGCATCCTTTGCAATGAAGCATTGTGCATAGGATACATCCACTTCTAAACACAGAATCAACGTAAGTAATCACTGACACTGCTAAACAGAACCATTCCACAGTCATGCTTTCTCGTCAACCTCGAACACTCAGTGTCTTCTCCACAAGAAAGGACAGCTCCACCGAGGATCAAAACCTCAACCTTGGAGCCGCAAGGGGTCCAGCGTCCTTTCCACTGACTCCACAGACCGCACAGCACAGTCCAGGTACTCCGAAGCCCAGCAGCGGGGGACTACAGCACGTAGTCCAGCTCGTAGCGGACGTACTGGTTCTTGGCGTCGTTGGAGATGCGTGGGTAGCTGGGGATGAGTGCATCCTGGGCCCCGATGTAGACAGTGTTGTAGACCTTCCAGTACACGTCTCGCACCTTGCGCGCCGGGTGGAACAGCCCCTGTGTCAGAGTCACATGTACACAATGAGAGGGATGCAACTGATTCACACAGGGGAGGGAGGTGGACAGAGACCACAAGGGAAAAAACTCAAGGTCAAGGTCATCCAAGGTCATGCAACACAAAGCTGTTAATTCAAGACATACGAAGCTCAATGGTGCTTATTGGCACTTTCTACCATGAGATATAGTCACTTTTAGTGGTTCACTACCCCATTTTGGTCACATTTCATAAGGGTCAAAATGACCTGACCTTGAGGATAGGTGACACACATGACTGTCTCATGATGAAAGTATAACATGTGCCCACATAATTATTAAGTTTGAAACGAGTTATCTTCCATAGTTCAGGTCAAGGGTCACTTCAAAATATGTATACAATCCAACTTTGAAGAGCTCCTGTGACCTTGACCTTGAAGCAAGGTCAACCAAACTGGTATCAAAGATAGGGCTTACTTTGCCCTATATACCATATATAGGTCAGGTATCCAATCTCACAAAACTTCAGAGAAAATGAGAAAATGTGAAAAATGACTGTTTTTTAGACAACATTTTATGGCCCTGCGACCTTGACCTTGAAGCAGTACAAGTCACTATGTATGTTTTTTGAGGCCTTGTCATCATACACCATCATGCCACATTTGGTATTGATAGACTTAATAGTCTCCGAGAAAAAATCCAACGTTAAAGTTTTAAACAGACGCCCGGACGCACGGACGGACGAAACGGGTGAGTACATAGACTCCTTTTGCTTCGCATGTTATGAAGTAAACAAATCCAGGAAATAAACAAGTTATTGCTTCAAAACAATATGCTTTCTAGTTATAGCATGAAAGGTCAACTATCAAAGTGAATATACACTCCAACTTTAAAGAGCTCCTATGTGAACCATGATCCTATGAACCACGGTCAAGTCGCAAAAGATCTGATGAATGGCAGTTTCACGCCAGTGCACCATTGGCTCCAACAGCCTTGACCTTGCCAGAATGCAATGACATTGACCTGTCAAGAACTCTCTAGGTCAAGCAGGCACAACTGTTGAAGTTGTCCGTGTTCCTGACCACAACAATGACCTGAACCTTGGAGAGGCCAATGGCAAGGCCATGTTCAGAAAGGTGATGTAACCTATTAAGGGGGGACACGGCCTGCAGAATTTCATGAAAAATTTTCAGAAATTGAGTTTCGTGTTAAGCGCGGATTTGGAATCTACAACATCTCCGCTACACGTGTGTGCGATCGATTTTGCTGGCTTAGGTTTCAAAGTATTTTAAACCAATTTGTTTTGTAAGGTACCCACCGCTAGATTTAAAAAAAAGTACTAACCAGGAAGCCAAAATGCACAGATTTGAAAGCTTAGTTTCAGCATCTTCCTTCCAAAGAACGCCACATGTTTGGTATCGCATCGAAGCTTCATTTCCCGGCTTTACGTTGCAACTGTTTCCGGTACCGAAGAATAATTACCGAAGGCACACGAAGTACAAATCGGAGGCCAGTGCAAACCAATGGAAAGCTTCGAAATAACGGCCTGTCTCTCAGCTAGGCTCTGATTGGCCGCTTGTGTGCGTGATCACAGCGTGATCAGGCGGAAGTGGCTGGCGGAAACGGCCGAACCGTACTTCGACTGGCGGAAGTGGTAGGCGGAAACGGCCGAACCGTACTTCGGCTGTTTCCGGCCTGAACGTCGGCCGCCGAAGCAAACATCGGTTCTTTCCGAAGTGTGCTTACAGCGCGCGAAGCGCGCTATCTCGATCGAGACAATTCCACGGAAGATGCAGAAATGGACGGAAAAAGCAAGCCCAGAAAAGAAATTAAGTCGTGTCAACAGCCTCTGGAGGTTGTGATACAACAGCGATCGCGTTCTCATCTACAGACACGGCACTGAACGAAGCTGTTATCACGGCGGAAGTTGCCGTGATTACGCGATTCTTACAGAAAACGGGAATGTTTTGCTACAGGTGATGCTTTTCACCTAATTATCCTGATATTTTGAATTAAGATAATAAGTTGAAAGTTTGCTACAATGATAACAAATAAACGACACATTCAATGAGTTATGTTATTAAATTGTATCTGTTATGGTTCAGTTGTAGTTAACGTTTAATCTTTCTCAAACTTTAAAGTCAATTTTCTCATAATGTGGTTTTTATTTCTACGGTAGTGATTTTCTCCCCAAAAATAAAGTCACTTAGGATTGAGATAGCTTTCTGAAATTTTGTGTGTATATTTATGAATGAATATTGCATGCAATAAGAGCATTCAGAAAGATGTAGCTGAATTTGCTTAATTTTTGTAAAAATGTAATCATGTTATGCCGGGAGCACTTTTTTTGGTTACTTGTTCTAAATTCCACTAAAATTATTTATAAGTGTTAGAAATCCACTTATTATATCTTATTGCGTAATATAGACCTTCTTCTTTGTTTACAATCATTGCTGATCATAAAAAGGTTATTCATTAAAATTTCACGGAGGGGAGAAAATTTGTATGTTTATTTTTCAGTCATTTTGCTATAACACATGAACAACTAAGTCTTCAGCAATAAAATTTTGTTTGAATATGCCTCCCACCCCCCACCCCCATGTCACTTACCCCAACCACATGCTCAACTCATTAGAATGATCACTAACAAAACTGTCTACAAAGGCGTTGCCACCTACTACCTTGAGCCAAGTCTGGGACCGGTTTTACGCAGCTTTACAAGATAATCACTTTTTTCTGTTCTAAAACACGTGGATGGGATGGGCAGGATGATGGGCAGATGAAGCCGAGGCGACACTCACACAGGAGTGGAGACAGGGGAGGGAACGGAGGCCTACACACCTGCATGACGTACTGGAGGACCTTGGAGGGTCCCAGGGCGACGCGCAGTCCCTCCACGGCCCCGATGAAGGCCTGCACCACGTGGGGGGAGCTCTCAAAGATGTTGGGCCACACGTAGTTCAAGAGGTGGACCAGGGCGTCCTCGCAGCCGAAGCCAAACACGCCCAGCGCCATGTGTTGGATGGCGGCCATGGAGGTCTGGCGATGCACCAGGTCTCTGCAAGGACACAGACAGCAGTCAGTAAGCAAGCATGGCACAGTCAGTGGGGCACCTCTCGCACTGGAATGCATGGCTTCCCTACTGCACATGGGAAAGGAGGAGTGGAAGAGAGAGGGAAGGGGGATGCATGGCTTCCCCACTGCACATGGGAAAGGAGGAGTGGAAGAGAGAGGGAAGGGGGATGCATGGCTTCCCCACTGCACATGGGAAAGGAGGAGTGGAAGAGAGAGGGAAGGGGAATGCATGGCTTCCCCACTGCACATGGGAAAGGAGGAGTGGAAGAGAGAGGGAAGGGGGATGCAAGGGGACCAGCTAGAGATTGAGAGACAGGTGGGTGCGGAGCTAGGAAGAAAGAGAAAAAGAATGAAAGAGAAAGAGACAACAGCGAGAGAGAGAGAGATGAAGGGTGAATTATTACTTCAGACGTGGTCAAGATGAACCATTCTATGCAAGTGGAAACCTCTCCACAATTCAGAGCATGTTTAACTCACACACATGTCACTTTGGAGAATATACATGTAATGGGAAAGATGATCTTAGCACTAAGACATATGAAAAAATAGACAACCACGTATACACATTCAAAACACCCACACACTCGCACACACATACACACACACATCACACATACACACCGCACATACGCACACACACCACACAATACACACCGCACATATGCACACACACCACACAAAACACACACACATACAAACACACACCACACACACACACACGCCACACAAAACACACACATACACACACTCTCTCAGCACACACACCTACACCAAGACAGCAGATGTGTTGGGAAAGATAACCTTAGCACTAAGACATGTGAACAAATAGACACAAGCACGTATACACATACCACCCTAACACACAAACACATACACACACACACACGCCAAGACAGCAGATCTGTGTTGGGAAAGTTAACCTTAGCACTAAGACATGTGAACAAATAGACACAAGCACGTATATACACATACCACCCTAACACCCAAACACACACACACACACACACACACACACACACACACACGCCAAGACAGCAGATCTGTGCCAACCTGTCCATGAGCGCGTCCTCCAGCAGGGGAGCCACAGCGTAGATGTAGTCCTTGCCCATCTCGCCAATGTACTCAAACATGAAGCTCAGGGATTTGAGTACGCCGTTCTGCACGTTCAGCTCGGGCACACGGTACTCATTCATGAGTGCAGGCAGCACGGTGAAGGGGGAGCAGGTCTCGGCCACTATGGCGATGGCCACCGTGGTGCACACACGGTTCTGGCGCTCCTGCACCTTCAGGTTGTTGAGCAGCGTGGCCAGCACGTCATGGGGGCTGGAAAGACAGACAGAGGGACCTGTCAATAGCAAGTCATGGAGGCTGCAAAGTCAGACAGACAGAGGGACCTGTCAATAGCACATCATGGGGGCTGGAAAGACAGAGGGACCTGTCAATAATATGTCATGGGGGCTGCAAAGGCAGACAGACAGAGGGACCTGACAATATGTCACGGGGGCTGCAAAGGCAGACAGACAGAGGGACCTGACAATAATATGTCATGGGGGCTGCATAGGCAGACAGATGGACCTGTCAATAATATGTCATGGGGGCTGCAAAGGCAGACAGACAGATGGACCTGTCAATAATATGTCACGGGGGCTGCAAAGGCAGACAGACAGAGGGACCTGTCAATAATATGTCACGGGGGCTGCAAAGGCAGACAGATGGACCTGTCAATGATATGTCATGGGGGCTGCAAAGGCAGACAGACAGAGAGACCTGACAATGATATGTCACGGGGGCTGCAAAGGCAGACAGATGGACCTGTCAATGATATGTCACGGGGGCTGCAAAGGCAGACAGAGGGACCTGACAATAATATGTCATGGGGGGTGCAAAGACAGACAGAGGGACCTGTCAATATGTCATGAGGACTGCAAAGACAGACAGAGGGACCTGACAATGATATGTCATGGGGGCTGCAAAGGAAGACAGACAGAGAGACCTGTCAATACGTCATGGGGACTGCAAAGGAAGACAGACAGAGAGACCTGTCAATACGTCATGGGGACTGCAAAGGAAGACAGACAGAGAGACCTGTCAATACGTCATGGGGGCTGCAAAGGAAGACAGACAGAGAGACCTGTCAATACGTCATGGGGGCTGCAAAGGCAGACAGACAGAGGGACCTGTCAATGATATGTCATGGGGGCTGCAAAGGCAGACAGACAGAGGGACCTGACAATAATATGTCATGGGGACTGCAAAGGCAGACAGACAGAGGGACCTGTCAATGATATGTCATGGGGGCTGCAAAGACAGACAGAGGGACCTGACAATAATATGTCATGGGGGCTGCAAAGGCAGACAGACAGAGGGACCTGTCAATAATATGTCATGGGGGCTGCAAAGGCAGACAGATGGACCTGACAATAATATGTCATGGGGGCTGCAAAGGCAGACAGATGGACCTGACAATGATATGTCATGGGGGCTGCAAAGGCAGACAGACAGATGGACCTGACAATGATATGTCATGGGGGCTGCAAAGGCAGACAGACAGAGAGACCTGTCAATATGTCATGGTGTCTGCAAAGGCAGACAGACAGAGGGACCTGTCAATAGCAAGTCATGGGGACTGCAAAGGCAGACAGACAGAGAGACCTGTCAATATGTCATGGTGTCTGCAAAGGCAGACAGACAGATGGACCTGTCAATGATATGTCATGGGGGCTGCAAAGGCAGACAGGCAGAGGGACCTGTCAATGATATGTCATGGGGGCTGCAAAGTCAGACAGACAGAGGGACCTGTCAATGATATGTCATGGGGGCTGCAAAGTCAGACAGAGGGACCTGACAATAATATGTCATGGGGGCTGCAAAGTCAGACAGAGGGACCTGTCAATAGCACGTCATGGGGGCTGCAAAGGCAGACAGACAGAGGGACCTGTCAATAGCACTTCATGGTGGCTGCAAAGTCTGACAGGCAGAGGGACCTGTCAATAATATGTCATGGGGGCTGCAAAGGCAGACAGAGAGGGACCTGTCAATAATATGTCATGGGGGCTGCAAAGGCAGACAGAGGGACCTGTCAATAGCAAGTCATGGGGGCTGCAAAGGCAGACAGACAGAGGGACCTGTCAATAATATGTCATGGGGGCTGCAAAGGCAGACAGACAGAGGGACCTGTCAATGATATGTCATGGGGGCTGCAAAGGCAGACAGACAGAGGGACCTGTCAATAATATGTCATGGGGGCTGCAAAGGCAGACAGACAGAGGGACCTGTCAATGATATGTCATGGGGGCTGCAAAGGCAGACAGAGGGACCTGACAATGATATGTCATGGGGGCTGCAAAGGCAGACAGAGGGACCTGACAATGATATGTCATGGGGGCTGCAAAGGCAGACAGAGAGGGACCTGTCAATAGCAAGTCATGGGGGCTGCAAAGGCAGACAGACAGAGGGACCTGTCAATAGCAAGTCATGGGGGCTGCAAAGGCAGACAGACAGAGGGACCTGTCAATAGCAAGTCATGGGGGCTGCAAAGGCAGACAGACAGAGGGACAGTCATGGGGGCTGCAAAGGCAGACAGAGGGACCTGTCAATAGCAAGTCATGGGGGCTGCAAAGGCAGACAGAGAGGGACCTGTCAATAATATGTCATGGGGGCTGCAAAGGCAGACAGAGGGACCTGTCAATAGCAAGTCATGGGGGCTGCAAAGGCAGACAGACAGAGGGACCTGTCAATATGTCATGGGGGCTGCAAAGGCAGACAGAGGGACCTGACAATGATATGTCATGGGGGCTGCAAAGGCAGACAGAGGGACCTGTCAATGATATGTCATGGGGGCTGCAAAGGCAGACAGACAGAGGGACCTGTCAATAGCAAGTCATGGGGGCTGCAAAGGCAGACAGACAGAGGGACAGTCATGGGGGCTGCAAAGACAGACAGAGGGACCTGTCAATAATATGTCATGAGGACTGCAAAGACAGACAGAGGGACCTGACAATAATGTCATGGGGGCTGCAAAGACAGACAGAGGGACCTGTCAATAATATGTCATGAGGACTGCAAAGACAGACAGAGGGACCTGACAATAATGTCATGAGGGCTGCAAAGACAGACAGAGGGACCTGTCAATAATATGTCATGAGGACTGCAAAGACAGACAGAGGGACCTGACAATAATGTCATGGGGGCTGCAAAGACAGACAGAGGGACCTGTCAATAATATGTCATGAGGACTGCAAAGACAGACAGAGGGACCTGACAATAATGTCATGGGGGCTGCAAAGACAGACAGAGGGACCTGTCAATAATATGTCATGGGGGCTGCAAAGACAGACAGAGGGACCTGACAATGATATGTCATGGGGGCTGCAAAGGCAGACAGAGAGGGACCTGTCAATATGTCATGGTGTCTGCAAAGGCAGACAGAGGGTCCTGTCAATAATATGTCATGGGGGCTGCAAAGGCAGACAGACAGAGGGACCTGTCAATAATATGTCATGGGGGCTGCAAAGGCAGACAGAGAGGGACCTGTCAATAATATGTCATGGGGGCTGCAAAGGCAGACAGAGGGACCTGTCAATAGCAAGTCATGGGGGCTGCAAAGGCAGACAGACAGAGGGACCTGTCAATAATATGTCATGGGGACTGCAAAGGCAGACAGAGGGACCTGACAATGATATGTCATGGGGGCTGCAAAGGCAGACAGAGAGGGACCTGTCAATATGTCATGGGGGCTGCAAAGGCAGACAGACAGAGGGACCTGTCAATAGCACTTCATGGGGGCTGCAAAGGCAGACAGACAGAGGGACAGTCATGGGGGCTGCAAAGACAGACAGAGGGACCTGTCAATAATATGTCATGAGGACTGCAAAGACAGACAGAGGGACCTGACAATAATATGTCATGGGGGCTGCAAAGGCAGACAGACAGAGGGACCTGTCAATGATATGTCATGGGGGCTGCAAAGGCAGACAGACAGAGGGACCTGTCAATGATATGTCATGGGGGCTGCAAAGGCAGACAGACAGAGGGACCTGTCAATATGTCATGGGGGCTGCAAAGGCAGACAGACAGAGGGACCTGTCAATAGCAAGTCATGGGGGCTGCAAAGGCAGACAGACAGAGGGACCTGTCAATATGTCATGGGGGCTGCAAAGGAGACAGACAGAGGGACCTGTCAATAATATGTCATGGGGGCTGCAAAGACAGACAGACAGAGGGACAGTCATGGGGGCTGCAAAGGCAGACAGACAGAGGGACCTGACAATAATATGTCATGGGGGCTGCAAAGGCAGACAGACAGAGGGACCTGACAATAATATGTCATGGGGGCTGCAAAGGCAGACAGACAGAGGGACCTGACAATAATATGTCATGGGGGCTGCAAAGGCAGACAGAGGGACCTGACAATAATATGTCATGGGGGCTGCAAAGGCAGACAGACAGAGGGACCTGACAATAATATGTCACGGGGGCTGCAAAGGCAGACAGACAGAGGGACCTGACAATAATATGTCATGGGGGCTGCAAAGGCAGACAGACAGAGGGACCTGTCAATAATATGTCATGGGGGCTGCAAAGGCAGACAGACAGAGGGACCTGTCAATAGCATATGTCATGGGGGCTGCAAAGGCAGACAGACAGAGGGACCTGTCAATAATATGTCATGGGGGCTGCAAAGGCAGACAGACAGAGGGACCTGTCAATAATATGTCATGGGGCTGCAAAGGCAGACAGACAGAGGGACCTGTCAATAATATGTCATGGGGGCTGCAAAGGCAGACAGACAGAGGGACCTGTCAATAATATGTCATGGTGGCTGCAAAGGCAGACAGACAGAGGGACCTGTCAATGATATGTCATGGGGGCTGCAAAGGCAGACAGACAGAGGGACCTGTCAATGATATGTCATGGGGGCTGCAAAGGCAGACAGACAGAGGGACCTGTCAATGATATGTCATGGGGGCTGCAAAGTCAGACAGACAGAGGGACCTGTCAATAATATGTCATGGTGGCTGCAAAGGAAGACAGACAGAGGGACCTGTCAATGATATGTCATGGTGGCTGCAAAGTCAGACAGACAGAGGGACCTGTCAATGATATGTCATGGTGGCTGCAAAGGAAGACAGACAGAGGGACCTGTCAATGATATGTCATGGTGGCTGCAAAGAAGACAGACAGAGGGACCTGTCAATGATATGTCATGGTGGCTGCAAAGGAAGACAGACAGAGGGACCTGTCAATATGTCATGGTGGCTGCAAAGTCAGACAGACAGAGGGACCAGTCAATAGCAAGTCATGGTGGCTGCAAAGACAGACAGACAGAGGGACCTGTCAATGATATGTCATGGGGGCTGCAAAGACAGACAGACAGAGGGACCGGTCACCTCCATGCCACACTCCTGCTGTCCAGGTGCTGGAAGTGAGATGGCTATGTGTTAACTGCTGTGTAGGATTTTCAAAGCTTGAATCTAGTGTTCATCACTAAAAGGATACGAAAGAATTATAAATGAGTTTAAAGAACGTAATGAGACAGCTATTTAATACAATGCACACATGGCCACCCCAATGATGTCAAGACCAATGTAATGTATAATCACTGAGACGCTTCATTCAAGGTGCTTCTAAGTTTGCACACTGAATCACTTCCATTACTGTTACAACTTCCACATTCACGCCATAAAACTTTCACTAAACAGGTTGTCATCATTAACTGCCAAGTACATTCCATCCACTCATCAATCTACTCACACACCCATCTAATCACACACAGGGCACGCGAGGGCCCAGGTTTTTATATTGCCACTTTACACTCTAATGACACACAGGGCACGTGAGGGCCCAGGTTTTTATATTGCCACTTTACACTCTAATGACACACAGGGCACGTGAGGGCCCAGGTTTTTATATTGCCACTTGACACTCTAATGACACACAGGGCACGTGAGGGCCCAGGTTTTTATATTGCCACTTTACACTCTAATCACACACAGGGCATGTGAGGGCCCAGGTTTTTATATTGCCACTTTACACTCTAATGACACACAGGGCATGTGAGGGCCCAGGTTTTTATATTGCCACTTTACACTCTAATGACACACAGGGCACGTGAGGGCCCAGGTTTTTATATTGCCACTTTACACTCTAATGACACACAGGGCACGTGAGGGCCCAGGTTTTTATATTGCCACTTTACACTCTAATGACACACAGGGCACGTGAGGGCCCAGGTTTTTATATTGCCACTTTACACTCTAATGACACACAGGGCACGTGAGGGCCCAGGTTTTTATATTGCCACTTTACACTCTAATCACACACAGGGCATGTGAGGGCCCAGGTTTTTATATTGCCACTTTACACTCTAATCACACACAGGGCATGTGAGGGCCCAGGTTTTTATATTGCCACTTGACACTCAGTAATGGGTGCTCTAACTGCACACTGACACCCCAGGTCAGCAGGCTACTCATGTTATTACTCTAACACCTGGGGAGCATGCAACCTGACTGCACACTGACACCCCAGGTCAGCAGGCAACTCATGTTATTACTCTAACACCTGGGGAGCATGCAACCTGACTGCACACTGACACCCCCAGGTCAGCAGGCTACTCATGTTATTACTCTAACACCTGGGGAGCATGCAACCTGACTGCAGATGAATGCATCGAAGATCAGGCTCATGCGCACGCTGGCCTTCTCCGTATTCTTGTATGCATGCGAGTCCTGGACACTCACATCTGAACTACAGAGACTGATACAAGCCCTGGAAATGAGATGCTACCGCAAGATTCTGAACATCTCATATAAAGACCATGTCACGAATGAGGAAGTCAGCAACAGGATCAGGAGAGCATTTGGACAGTATGAAGACCTGCTCTCAATCGTGAAAAGCAGAAAGCTGAAGTGGTAAAGTCATGTGTCAAGAGGCAGTGGGCTGGCCAAGACCATTCTGCAAGGTACCGTACCAGGTGGGAGAAGGAGAGGCAGGCAGAGAAAGAGGTGGGAAGACAACATCAAAGAGTGGACAGGCTTGACCTTTGCTGACTCACAGCGAGCCACAGAGGATAGAGATCGGTGGAGGAAGATTGTCCGAAAGTCATCAGTGGTGCCTCAACAACCCATCTCAGAGTTACAGACTGAACTGAACTGAACTGAAGTTAGATTTCACAATTTTCCAGTTTAACCTTCACAGATACCCATTTTACTCCTGGGTGGGGAGAAGAAATGAAAGTTAAGCAACTGAGATCTGCACAGCTTCGAACACCACACCCACAGGCCCCAGGCACTGCAGGCCAGGCCAAGTGCGCTGACCACACGGCCACAGAGCGCCACTTGAGCATACGAGTACTCACCCGATGGCCTTGGCGATGTAGCCGAAGGTGTTGACGGTGGCACGGCGGATGGCTTTCTTGTAGGCTTTCAGCAGTTCCAGCAGCTCAAAGCAGATGCGCATCCACTCCCTGGCAGAGACAAACTCGGCACCGCGGTCAGCAATGCGCCCCACCAGGTCGATGCAGTTCTCCTGCACCTTCTCGTGTCTGCAAGGGCAGGCAGACCATTTCCACTCAGTGCCAGGTGAAAGCATGGAGCCCATCAAAGCAAGTCTCTCCTCCTTCAAATAACTCTGCGGCACACCCAATGCACAGGACACCAGACGACCTACAGCACTGGGTGTGAAATGCGAAGGGAGACAAAACTGGGTTGGCTACAACTAACTATGACAAAGAAACTAGAAGGAGTTGGGATGGAGGGCAGTAATGCAAAGGAGAGAGATAGAGATGAATGAACATCAGAAGCAGGAAGGTGAGAAGGAGGAACATGAGAAGGAAAAGGATATAAAAGTAATGTTCAAAAGCAGCAGCAGCAACAACAACAAAAAAACTTTTTGTCCCCTTTTCTGACAAAACTATTTTCAGGGAATTCCACCTCCAGTCAATGCTCAGACCTGTGCACCCTAGATTTTCAAAATCAGAAGATTCTGGGTGAAAAATCAGAAGATTTTTTCTCGAACTCCAAACGACACAAAAACACAACACACACACTGGAACTCCAACACGAAAAAAATCGTGAGATCGTGAAAACCAGTCATACAATGCTTCAAAAATCGTACATTGTACGATTTTTTCGTACAAGTGCACAGGTCTGAATGCTGTGCAGATGATAAGAAGACAACAAGGAAAATAACAAAGAAGAAAACAAAGAAGAGGAGAAAGAGGCAGAAAAGGGAGGGTGGGGTGGAGGGGGAGTAAGATACGAAGAGGATGATAGGAGGAGGAGGAGGAGGAGGGGGAGGAGGAGGAGGAGGAGGAAGAGGAGGAGGAGGAGGAGGAGGAGGAGGAGGAGGAGGAGGAGGAGGAGGAGGAGGAGGAGGAGGAGGAGGAGGAGGAGGAGGAGGACGACGACGACAACGACAACGACGATGACACGAAAAGAGTATTCCTATCAACCAAATACCAAGCTCACGTTCATACCAAGACAAAGTCAAATGACCACTTTGACTGTTGACTACTTAGAAAGGAAGACGTAGATGGTCACAGGACAATTTGAGACAGAAAGAGTCCTCACAGTAGTCTTGCCTGACCCAGTGGCACTGCTCTGTGTGTGTGTGTGTGTGAGAGAGAGAATAGCGAGTGAGTGTGTGTGTTGAGTGTGTGTGTTGAGTGTGTGTGTTGAGTGTGTGTGTTGAGTGTGTGTGCATGTGCATGCATTCATATTCTAAAATGAAAATGGATTCACCTATTTCTGGAGACAGCTCCTGGTAAAATATCAGACAATGTTTCTGAGGATGTTGGTGGAGGGAATTAGGAGGACAGGGACTGGATTTCTACCAGAGTGGAAGCTCAGGAAAGTAGAGGGAGGAGAGATGGGAGGGGCCACACCAAACCCACCTGTTCTTGAGGATGGGGGTGAGGCGGGGAAGTAGGTCCTTGATGGGCGGGGTCATGCGGGTCATGCCGATGACGTTGACGATGGCCTTGAGGGCGCCAAGGATGCTGCCCAGCACCTCAGGGTACTCCTCTCCCAGGTACTCGTACAGCACCACCCCCAGGTGTCCCATCAGCTTCTCCTGTGACACACAACCACACACAGCCGTCGTACAGCACCACCCCCAGGTGTCCCATCAGCTTCTCCTGTGACACACAACCACACACAGCCGTCGTACAGCACCACCCCCAGGTGTCCCATCAGCTTCTCCTGTGACACACAACCACACACAGCCGTCGTACAGCACCACCCCCAGGTGTCCCATCAGCTTCTCCTGTGACACACAACCACACACAGCCGTCTTGGTCAGTCTGTATGTGCACAGCATGGACCCTCCATCAAACCTTGCTGCTACAGGCGTGAACCATACCTAAACTGCCATCACTGTTTCTTTCGATTAGTTGACTGCAGTGCTCTATTCAATTCTTTTGGCCAGGGACCAGCATTTTTTTTTTCATTTCTTTATTTCAACGGTGTCTCAGAACCTGTGAATGTTAAGCAGTGGTTGAAGGTGCTAACTTACTAGAAGGAAATAGTTATCTAAAATCCCATTTGTACATCTACAACTGCTATTCTTTGTAAGCAAGAGTATATGGATAGTTAGACTAAGAATACACTTCTTCACCAAGTTTCCTGGCTTATCCTCTCACAGCCTGGAAATAAACTCTGGAATGCCCGAGTTTGCAAGTGATTTCTAGAGTCCAGCAGAGAAAATCAAGTCAAGTCTAGCATATGAGTGAGAGTGAGAGAGAGAGAGAGAGAGAGAGAGAGAGAGAGAGAGAGAGAGAGAGAGAGAGAGAGAGAGAGAGAGAGAGAGAGAGAGAGAGAGAGAGAGAGAGAGAGAGGGGAGTGAGGGAGGGAGAGAGGGAGGGAGGGAGGGAGTGAGGGAGGGAGGGAGTGAGGGAGGGAGAGAGAGGGAGGGAGAGAGAGAGAGGTCTTACCTCCTGGCAGGTCTTCATGACCACAGCGATGCGGGAGATGAGATCGGCTGCCTGCTGTCGCACCTTGGCAGACTTGTTGTTGAGTCGCCACAGAATGGTACCACAGATCTGGGGCAGGTAGGGCTTGACACGCTTCCCAAGGGCATTGACCACTGTGCCAAAGCCATTCAGCATCACCACGTCCTGGAGTAATCACAAGTTTGTCATCACCAGGTGCTACTATGCCCTGTAGACATCAACGTCTACTCCTCTATACATCAGGCAGCTTTGCCTTATCTCCAACTAGGCTCCTGCAATGCCCTGTAGACATCAACGTCTACTCCTCTATACATCAGGCAGCTTTGCCTTATCTCCAACTAGGCTCCTGCAATGTAGACATCAACGTCTACTCCTCTATACATCAGGCAGCTTTGCCTTATCTCCAACTAGGCTCCTGCAATGCCCTGTAGACATCAACGTCTACTCCTCCTNNNTGAAGAACAATACAAAACAAGCAAACCACAAAAAATCTTGAGTAAGCGGATACCTTTATTGGTTCCTGAGATATTGGCATTTTAAGATATGCGCTGTCGCGCTGCCCTTTAAAACTGAAAAATGTGGCAACTTTAACAGCATAAAGCTACTACATAATAATGGCTTAGTCATTTCAGCTTTTGAGAATCAGTTCTCAGCAACCAGGAATAGCAAAAAATCATTGTTGCAACACTCTAGTCTCATATTTGTTTAACCAGCAAGCACTGAAAAACACAACTGAAAACAAAACCAAACTGCACGGGGGGGCAAGTTTAGGCTATCACAGAATTGAATTTATTTAAAGCAGCTCTCTGGAACTTCCAGATCTTACAAACAAACATGCATAGAACAAGCCCATTTTTTTTCATGAGATTATTGCAAGACATTTTTGACAAATTAACTGCCAAAGTCAGGAAAAACATCAATTTGACCGGCGTCCGGACGTTCTGCCATGTACATATATAAAGCTTCATAACTATTGAACTATATACAGAATCTTTACCAAATTTTTAGACATTGCACATTATGCATTTATCTACATTCCTACATAATGTGGAATTGAAAGCTGGAAAAATAGGAAAAATAAGGGTGGAAAGTCATTAAAAAAATAGAAAAGTTGGATGTTTCTGTCTGTACACACACAACAACTGTCATAACTTTTGAACCAATTGATGGATTTACCTTAAATTTGAAGGCAAATGAAAAAAAAAACATGGTTTGCTCTTATGGACACTGAAAAAGGACAATTGTTCAGTGAAAGGAACCCCTTCAGGCTTCAGCGCCGAGCAACAAGGCCCCCCCCCCCAAGAAAAAAGAGTTGGCAAGCAAGCACAGACTGTCATTTCAATTTACAGCAAATTTTCAAACAAGTACTCCTTAAAATGATGATACTTTTGTCCCAAATTGTCTGGTGCTTCAACGATGAACGCACGCTGAATGTGGTAATCGAGCATGCATAGATCTACACAACGTCATTGCAGTCCGATGTACACACAAACAGGGGGAAAATTTCCGTCCATTTTCTCCTTTCAAGCGCACAATCCGGGCGCTAGATAACAAGTAGATTCATCATACATTAACATCGAATATAGCGTTGGAAAGGGGGAATCTTGTAGAATCCGAGGGTGTCTGCACTAAATTGATCGGAAAAGCGGGAGTGAGCAAATATTAACAAAATGTCCGATGGCGTTCGAACTTTCATCCATAACTCGTCTTTCGATTTTCACCGGAAGTTCAAACATACACCGAACGAAAGAGCAATCTTTCCTCTAATGAGTTGTACAGTTTCAACTTGATCCAATAAGAAACTTCGACGGCCGAGTGTTTAGAAGAGACAAACCCGAGTCGCGAAATGCAAATTTTGTTGTGCATCCGCGAGTCGGTAGCGCAAGGCTAACGCTTTACTGTAATAAGCCGCGTGTAGCGGCGGTGGGTGTTTCTACGTAATCGGCTTGTATTTTCTCAGCGGAAATAAGATGGATTAACACAAAATTACACACACACATGTTCTTGAAACCTTATAAACAACTTTCATTCTTGCTTTATTCACAATATTTTGTGGATTGTCCACAATCAGCCAAGAAACTGAAGTGGTATTGCCGAGTGCATTTTGGCTAGTAGCGCAAAGAAGGCACTGGCATTGCTACAGGCACTGCCGATTTGATACAAATTACCACGGAATCCTACCACTAGTATTAAACAAGAAGGGCAAAGCCCATACGACTCACATGCTTGACCTTGACCTTTATATGACTTTGACCTTCAGGTGACCTTCAAGGTCAAGGTCAAACAACTAAACCTACCAATGACACACTAAGAAATGCTTTACACATTTTTCCTACCAAAATACATGTGACCTTGACCCAAGGTCAAGGTCATCCAAGGTCATGCAACACAAAGCTCTTAATTCAAGACATAGGAAGCACAATGGTGCTTATTGGCACTTTCTACCATGAGATATAGTCACTTTTAGTGGTTCACTACCCCATTTTGGTCACATTTCATAAGGGTCAAAGTGACCTTGACCTTGATGATATGTGAACAAATGTGTCTCATGATGAAAGTATAACATGTGCCCCACATAATTATTAAGTTTGAAACAGTTATCTTCCATAGTTCAGGGTCAAGGTCACTTCAAAATATGTATACAATCCAACTTTGAAGAGCTCCTGTGACCTTGACCTTGAAGCAAGGTCAACCAAACTGGTATCAAAAGATAGGGCTTGCTTTGGCCTATATACCATTGTAGCTAAGGTCGCCATTCTCAATAACGTGGGAGAAAATTGGGAAAGTGTGAAAAATGACTGTTTTTGAGACCACATTTATGGCTCCTGTGACCTTGACCTTGAAGCAAGGTCAAGTCACTATGTATGTTTTTTGAGGCCTTGTCATCATACACCATCATGCCACATTTGGTGTTGATAGACTTAATAGTCTCCGAGAAAAATCCAACGTTTAAGTTTTTTACGCCTGGACGCCCGGACGGACGGACGGACGGACGGACGGACAGACGACACGGCTCAGTACATAGACTCACTTTTGCTTCGCATGTGAGTCAAAAAATAGACAACTCAGAAAGACTTTAATCTTTCGTGTTACATTGCTATTTTGTGTTATTAATATGTGCGAATCCTGGAAAAAGTGGATTTTATAGAACAGACGGCCACTTCCGGTTCTCGAACATTGAGTCTATATATAGCACTCGCTGAAAGTCTTGACTTCTACAATACTTTTCCCAATATGTGCAAACTATTGCAATAAATATCTTCCTAAATGATTGTTCTAGCATAAACTGAAACAAAAACCCAATAAGCCTACCGATTTCAGTTGATTATTCCGTCAAAATCGCATCTGCGCCGTCACGCGCTTCGATCGCCGTTGTGCGATTCGACTCGCGAAAATCGCGGAATATCGCTTCGTTTTGATCAGATTGCGTGACGAGTATAAGTAATGAATACATAAACCTAATACCTCTTTCGAAAGAGTATGGATTCGGCTTCATTTTTCTTGTAGTTAGGATGCGCTTTAGTTGGTTATTTTCTTCAAAATCGTTAAAAAATCATCGACTTTTGTAGAAAATTCGATTGTACGCTCATTCTTTTAATTAGAAGACAACGCCGCCTTACATTTTTAAAAACCTCATTCTTCCGTGAACACTTATATACTAAATATAGGTGTGTAGGCCCCATGTACAACTCACGCAAAGACCGCGAAACAAGTATCCGAAAATCTGACAAACACAGCGCTGCGGGAATGGCGGTCCAAACTGACGCGAGCGGCGCAACACATGGGTTTTTGTTTTAATTGGCTTGAGGTACACATTCAATCCATTCAAACAAAACCAACAGTATTTTAAAGATAAAAGATAGTTTTTCAATTTGATATTTGTTTGGCAAAAATTGGTGCATTAGTGACTGAAAAATCGTCATGGGAAAAAGACCAAAAATAGGCGATTTTACACATTGATGGTGAGTTATCAGGGGGTCTGCCGCAACCTACTCACATGTCAGCCTCTGCACATGCACACATACACAAACATATCACTATCACATGCTTTGTGTGAAGGCATGCACCCTCATACATGCGAGGTGCACATGCAAACACACAAACGCCTGTGCACGCATGCACACAAACACACACACTCAAACACACACACACACACGCACACACATCGCACACAGGGCAACCAACAGAAGCATCCTCATCTTACCCCCATGCAAACCTTGTCAGACTTTAGTTTTGACTAGACTTCACCACCTCCATTCATTGAATGCCCATCTAGTAGATTCTTGCCACCATCCACACTCGCCTTTCTCTCTCTCTTTCCCAGCCATAATGTTTTTCTCCCAAGGCCTAGTAAAGTGGAGCAGAAATGCCAACTTCAACCTGGCGGCTTCTCAACAACATGCATGAGAGCTGCATGGCTGATTCCCATCAACAGCCAGCAAGAACCTTCGCACGAAAGTGCTCAAGGTGAGCACTGGTGTAGCCACAATGAGATTCAGAAAGCCTTCAAAGTATGTGAGTGCTCTTTAACTCAAATCTCTACGATAAAGCGTTGGACTCTTGGCATCACCCGTGACGGCCACACTCACCTCGGTGGTCTGTTCCTGGAAGGCATACAGGATGCCGTCGATGAGCTGCTCCTCCAGACGCGAGTCGATGTCCGTGGCACCAAGGTTGGACATGATTTTCTCTATGGTCTCCATCACCATCTTCCGGTACTGCTCCGCCTCGTCTTTCAGGTCGTCCACCACACGACTGACAATCTCAGCAGCCCCCACCTTGTTGGCGATCTCCACCGTGGTGTCCACCAACTGCCAGCGACAAGAAACAGCTTCATCACAGCGACTTACACAGGGAAACCGAGAGAGAGGAGACGGCCAAGAAACAGCTTCATCACAGCGACTTACACAGGGAAACCGAGAGAGGAGACGGCCAAGAAACAGCTTCATCACAGCGACTTACACAGGGAAACCGAGAGAGGAGACGGCCAAGAAACAGCTTCATCACAGCGACGTACACAGGGAAACCTAGAGAGGAGACGACCAAGAAACAGCTTCATCACAGCGACTTACACAGGGAAACCGAGAGAGGAGACGGCCAAGAAACAGCTTCATCACAGCGACTTACACAGGGAAACCTAGAGAGGAGACGGCCAAGAAACAGCTTCATCACAGCGACTTACACAGGGAAACCTAGAGACAGGAGACGGCCAAGAAACAGCTTCATCACAGCGACTTACACAGGGAAACCTAGAGACAGGAGACGGCCAAGAAACAGCTTCATCACAGCGACTTACACATGGAAACCTAGAGAGGAGACAGCCAAGAAACAGCTTCATCACAGCGACTTACACAGGGAAACCTAGAGAGGAGACGGCCAAGAAACAGCTTCATCACAGCGACTTACACATGGAAACCTAGAGAGGAGACAGCCAAGAAACAGCTTCATCACAGTGACTTACACAGGGAAACCTAGAGAGGAGACGGCCAAGAAACAGCTTCATCACAGCGACTTACACAGGGAAACCGAGAGAGGAGACGGCCAAGAAACAGCTTCATCACAGCGACTTACACAGGGAAACCGAGAGAGGAGACGGCCAAGAAACAGCTTCATCACAGCGACTTACACAGGGAAACCGAGAGAGAGGAGACGGCCAAGAAACAGCTTCATCACAGCGACTTACACAGGGAAACCGAGAGAGAGGAGACGGCCAAGAAACAGCTTCATCACAGCGACTTACACAGGGAAACCTAGAGAGGAGACGGCCAAGAAACAGCTTCATCACAGCGACTTACACAGGGAAACCTAGAGAGGAGACGGCCTAGAAACAGCCGCGCGCGCGCGGGCGTGGGCGCAGGCGCGTGCGTGCGTGCGTGTGTGTGAGAGAGAGAGAGAGAGAGAGAGAGAGAGAGAGAGAGAGAGAGAGAGAGAGAGAGAGAGAGAGAGAGAGAGAGAGAGGGAGGGAGGGAGAGAGAGAGAGGAGAGAGGGAGGGAGGGAAGGAGCAGGGTTCGTACAGGTTTTTAGATACAAAATTCCATGACTTTTCCATGACTTTCCATGACCTTCAACAACATTTTCCATGACCTAGCGTACTGTGATACATGACAATTTTAAAGAGAAAAGTGTATGGCGCACGACCAAACTCACGCACAATACACCCGTTGTAAAAAAATTTCTAATTCTTGTTATTATTTTTACAGCAGATTGATTCAAAAACTGACAAATGCAGAAAATTTTCAAACAAGTACTCCTTAAAATGATGATACTTTTGTCCCAAATTGTCTGGTGCTTCAACGATTAACGCACGCTGAATGTGGTAATCGAGCACAAACAGGTGGAAAATTTCCGCCTATTTTCTCCTTTCAAGCGCACAATCCGGGCGCTAGACAAAAAGTAGATTCATCGTACATTAACATCGAATATAGCGTTGGAAGGGGGAAATCTTGTAGAATCCGAGGGTGTCTGTACGAAAGCGGGAGTGAGCAAATTTTAACAAAATGTCCGATGACGTTCGAACTTTCATCCATAACTCGTCTTTCGATTTTCACCGGAAGTTCAAACATACACCGAACGAAAGAGCAATCTTTCCTCTAATGAGTAGTAAAGTTTCAACTTGATCAAATGAGAAACTTCGATGGACGAGTGTTTAGAAGAGACCAACCCGAGTCGCGAAATGCAAACTCCGTCGAGCCACCGCGAGTCGGTAGTGGCGGAGGGTGTTTTTTTTTACGTAATCGGCTTGTATGTTCTCAGCGGAAATAAGACGGATTAACACAAAACTACACGACACATGTTCTTGAAACCTTCTGCTTCATAAACAACTTTAATTCTTGTTTTTATTCACAATATTTTGTGGATTGTCCACAATTAGCCATGAAAGTGAAGTGGTATTGCCGAGTGCATTTTGGCTAGTACTGTAGTAGCGCAAAGATTTGATACAAATTACCANNNAAAACTGACAAATGCAGAAAATTTTCAAACAAGTACTCCTTAAAATGATGATACTTTTGTCCCAAATTGTCTGGTGCTTCAACGATTAACGCACGCTGAATGTGGTAATCGAGCACAAACAGGTGGAAAATTTCCGCCTATTTTCTCCTTTCAAGCGCACAATCCGGGCGCTAGACAAAAAGTAGATTCATCGTACATTAACATCGAATATAGCGTTGGAAGGGGGAAATCTTGTAGAATCCGAGGGTGTCTGTACGAAAGCGGGAGTGAGCAAATTTTAACAAAATGTCCGATGACGTTCGAACTTTCATCCATAACTCGTCTTTCGATTTTCACCGGAAGTTCAAACATACACCGAACGAAAGAGCAATCTTTCCTCTAATGAGTAGTAAAGTTTCAACTTGATCAAATGAGAAACTTCGATGGACGAGTGTTTAGAAGAGACCAACCCGAGTCGCGAAATGCAAACTCCGTCGAGCCACCGCGAGTCGGTAGTGGCGGAGGGTGTTTTTTTTTACGTAATCGGCTTGTATGTTCTCAGCGGAAATAAGACGGATTAACACAAAACTACACGACACATGTTCTTGAAACCTTCTGCTTCATAAACAACTTTAATTCTTGTTTTTATTCACAATATTTTGTGGATTGTCCACAATTAGCCATGAAAGTGAAGTGGTATTGCCGAGTGCATTTTGGCTAGTACTGTAGTAGCGCAAAGATTTGATACAAATTACCATGGAATCCTACCACTAGTTTAAAAAAATTTGACAACTCAGAAAGACTTTCATCTTTCATGTTACATTGGTATTTTGTGTTACAGTAGTCGCCGCTTATAAAAAACGCGGTTAATAAAAACAGACGTTTATTAAATACAGTTGGTCCGGTCCGGATTTACATCGTTACTGATGGACATTTCAACACGCAATCGGTTAATAAAAACGCCGCTTATTAAAAACACTTTTCTCGGTCCCAATGTGTTTTTAATAAGCGGCGACTACTGTATTGATATGTGCGAATCCTAGAAAAAGTGGATTCTATCGAACCGACGGCCACTTCCGGTCTGATGAAATTTCTTCGAACATCGCGTGCGGCGTCTATTTAGCACTCGCTGAAGGTCCCGAGTTCTACAATACTTTTTCCAATATGTGCAAAATATTGCAATAAATATCTTCCTATCTGATTGTTCTAGCATAAACTGAAACAAAAACCTCAATAAACTAACCAATTTCAGCTGATTTGTCCGTCAAAATCGCATCTGCGCCGTCACGCTCTTACTCGCCATGAATCATTGTGTGATTTTGACGGTCATGCTATTTACCAAAATGGCGCTAATGTCTTCGAACTGGCTTAGAAATGAGCATATATATCGTTATCCCCTTCTTGAATATCATATATTTAAGCTATTCTAATTAAACCAGAACTATATTTGACCAAATTACGTTAGAAACAGCAACATTTTGAAACAGACATGCGGTCGCCATTTTGATCCAGCGCCAAATGGTAAATAGCAAAATCGGACATGGATATCCAGCTGTTTCTTCTGAAGTTCAGCATTCAGGGACTCATCAAAGAGCAGCACCAGAGAATCAGAAGACCGGGCCTTTGCCTTGAGCATGTCTAAGAAATGTGGCCCCAGACCAAAAGTTATCAAGTACCGGGCTTTGCTTTCACTCAAGGCAAACTTGGAGGCGATGACACTGTCGGGAAACATGCAACGGAACAGCTCGTTCATTCCTTTGGTACTGGAGAATGAGAAGTGGGAGATGACCATTTTCAAAGTCCACAAAATTTCTGCTTTCAGTGTGTCCTCTGTTGTCAAGAAAGTGTCAATCCCAGTAGATCTACTGCCACTGCCAGTGGGTGCAGGCCTAGTTTCGACCGGCGTTGCAGCGCCAGCTGGAACCACCACCTTTGAAGCACTCTCTGTCTCAGCATTTTTTGCAGTTTGAACAGAATCTGATATTCGTGTTTGACGTTTGCTCTTTTCTTCTTGGTGTTTTTTAGCACGCGCCTGGTGCGCGACACCTTTCATGTGGCTTTTCTACGCTGCCGCTTCCATGTTGGATACAGCAGCGGTGTATCTTTATACCGTAAAACACCGTAAAACACCGTAAAACACCGCAAAACGCAAAACACAACAAAACGCCTTATACCGAAACACCGAAAAACACCGTAACACCGAAAAACACCGTAAAAGACCGCAAATCGCCGTAGTTTGATGTTTATTTCGTCCGCTGAACGCTGCAAAGACTAATGCGATCGCCGTAGTTCGACTGTTTCCGAGAGTTACGTCCCTTCGTGATGCGATCGCTTCTGTGTAGCGGTCCGAAAGTTTAGTTGAATCCATGTATCCCAATACGCTCAAAAATACTTCTACTCAATTTTGAGACACATGGGTCGCCAAAAACCAAACAAATTCAACTAAACTTTCGGACCGCTACACAGAAGCGATCGCATCACGAAGGGACGTAACTCTCGGAAACAGTCGAACTACGGCGATCGCATTAGTCTTTGCAGCGTTCAGCGGACGAAATAAACATCAAACTACGGCGATTTGCGGTCTTTTACGGTGTTTTTCGGTGTTTTTCGGTGTTTCGGTATAAGGCGTTTTGTTGTGTTTTGCGTTTTGCGGTGTTTTACGGTGTTTTACGGTGTTTTACGGTGTTTTACGGTATAAAGATACACCCTACAGCAGTCTTTTTCACAAAATCGGCACTTTGCCATCCCATCCACTCTCGCTCGCATGACCCACTCACGGTATTCAGGGTCTCCTGTCCAAGAGTCTTAAAAGCGACACTTTCCAGGCATGATGATAATCTGATTCTCAAAGAAACACTGCACCACAAACAATACAAGCTCTTTTCACTCTGTCCTCGCTTGAACCAACTGACCGGACCGGCGTGGAAATGAAACGAGGTCACCTAGCCAAAGAACCAATCAGGAAGCAGAAGGCACACGAGCCTTCAGAATTAACCAATGGGATGCAAGGGCACGTTTTCCTGACGTGCTCAGCGTTTAAAATTAGATTGAGAGTATCGCGCGAAGCACAGCCTAGAAAACGTATTTTTTCTTCTTTTTTTTCTTTCTTAAATTCCATGACTTTCCATGACCTAAGTTGAAATTCCATGACTTTCCAGGCCTGGAAAATGAAAAATCAAATTCCATGACTTTCCAGGTTTTCCATGACCTGTACGAACCCTGGGGGAGAGAGAGAGAGAGAGAGAGAGAGAGAGAGAGAGAGAGAGAGAGAGAGAGAGAGAGAGAGAGAGAGAGAGAGAGGAGAGGGAGAGAGAGAGAGAGAGAGAGAGAGAGAGAGAGAGAGAGAGAGAGAGAGAGAGAGAGAGAGAGAGAGAGAGAATATATATGAGCAATTCTAAAAAGGTGGCAAGAAAAGTGTGACATTAGACCGAATTAGTAAAAATCATCAGATTTGACTGAAATCAGCATATAATGTTAGAACAAACTGTATTTTATCATAAATTATGAATAAAAAGATAGTTTGCTATTTTGTGTGTGTGTATGTGAGCGTTAAAGTGGAAAAAGGTGAATGTTGACTAGTCACCCATGTCATAAAAAAAACACAAATATCTGTTATTACCAAAAATGTCACACTAACTATTCTTACTATATTAGATGTCATTCCTAATGCAATAACATCCTGTAAAACAATTATATAAAAAAAACAATTGAATTTGGTAATTATAAAGCATTTGTAATGTCATCGGTGACTAGTCAACATATCCGTTTGTACACTTTCTCAGTAATTACAAAAAACAAGCAATACAGACACCAACTACTGTTTGTGTACTAAAAATGACAACATTTATTCACTGTAGCAAAGGTACAGCTTAAAATTCCCGTTTTGCAGCAATTTAATTCAAGAAATCAATTTTGTGTCATCAGTGACAAGTCAACACAGGAAACCGATGTTTGCTTCGGCGGCCGACGTTCAGGTCGGAAACAGTCGAAGTACGGTTCGGCCGTTTCCGCCCACCACTTCCGCCAGTCGAAGTACGGTTCGGCCGTTTCCGCCAGCCACTTCCGCCGTGATCACGCTGTGATCATGCACACAAGCGGCAATCAGAGCCTAGCTGACAGACAGGCCGTTATTTCGAAGCTTTCCATTGGTTTGCACTGGCCTCTGATTTCTACCTCGTGTGCCTTCGGTAATTATTCTTCGGTACCGGAAACAGTTGCAACGTAAAGCCGGGAAATGAAGCTTCCATGCGATACCAAACATGTGGCGTTCTTTGGAAGGAAGATGCTGAAACTAAGCTTTCAAATCTGTGCATTTTGGCTTCCTGGTTAGTACTTTGTTGTCTCGGCACTCATCCACAAATGATGACACAACATACAAAACCTCTTACCTCTTCGTTTGCGCTCCATTTTACCTCGTGTTGTTCGGTCAGCACTTCCAGCATATGTGTTAGAACGAAATTATGGATCGGGAACAGAAAAGTTTCGAAGAAAATTCATCTTTTTTCGCTTTTGTTGATTCGGCACATTATGACGGAAATTTGACGCTAAACTTTCACATCCTACAACTCCTTAAAAAACGCATTGATTAATTTTCTGAGAATTATGACGATATTATCGATAACTTTACACCAATCCTGGATCCAATCCAATAAACCACGCCGAAAATAGTTGATCTTATCGTACACTGAAAAATTCGTCTGCAATGACACGACGCCGTGACGAGGCAAAAGCGGATTTTGAAGCCAAATAAAATCAGAATAGGTTGGTAACATTCAGTTCTAGTTGCTGGCAGTTGAGCATTAACTATTTTCTTGTCTAAAAACCACCAGATGTTAGAAAAAAAATGTGGGGTTCAAGAAAAAACGGAATCCTTTCCTCTTGGTGAAAAATGTCTCGTTTGGTAATGGCGTTTTTTCACGTTTCTCTTTAAATACTTGCGGACCATTCACACACAAAAGCAACAATCGGAACAGATTTATTATATGTATATCTTTAATCTTTTCTCTACAATATGATATAAACATAACATCATAAAAAGTTTGTAGTTTTGGTGTTATTTACACTCTACTGGACAACCATGCGCCATTGCCACCTTTTTAGAATTGCTCATATACCGGTATGCATGTGCGCATGTTTGTGTAGATGTGTATGTGCACATATACCTGCACATACGTACCCGTGTGTAAAGAGGAGAGCATGCAGACTGACCTGTCTGTAGTTGCGTCTGTCCAGGGCCATTCGCTGGTTCCAGAAGTGCTTGAAGAAGTTGGGCAAGATCTCGTCCTTGATGTACTGGGGCTCCACACCGTCCGTGGCACAGCACTGCTTCACCACCTGTACAACAGCAGCAAGGCACGTCAGTCTTTGTAGCTTTGCATGACCATGGCATGGCAAGCATGAGGTGTGTTGAAGACACACACATAAGTGCAACGATCACCGCTACATTTCTTCAGCACTAACTAGAATACCCAGCTGATGTGACCAACAACAAAGAT
>JAWQFJ010000228.1:11523-16523 GCA_034096865.1 Theodoxus fluviatilis | reverse complement strand
GGCTAGCGAATTTAGTCAAAGGCAATCCAGAATTTAGTAAGGCAATCCACCAGAGGTGTTTCTCAGGACCAGGACAAGCTAGCAAGGTTAGTCACAAGCAATCCACCCAAGACGTGTTTCATTTCAAACGGTGTTCATACCATTGGCCTGCTTACCCATTGCGAGTAAAAATGTCCTCAGGCTAGATAATACTGCACAGTCACTCACCCAAGATAAAATAAAGCACTTTGATGTCATTTAAAACTGTCACACATCAATAACATAAGTCCAGGCTAGTTTTAGCCAGAATCCAATTGTCCCGCCCAGTCCATCCTAATGAATATTCATTAAATCTGGTGCCTATCTACGAAAGTTTTGCCGCGAGTGACTCTGCAGTTTTCTTCACTCACCACGGGTGAGTGTACTCTAGTCCTGAGAAACCTGCCTCCGGTTTCACTCCATCACCACCCTTCCCTGTACACACTGCCCCTTACCTTCAACACAATCTTCTTCATCTCCTCGTCAGGAGACTGGAACTCTCGGATGAGGATGAGCATCACTTCCCTGGTGTAGAAGTTGGCGTACTCGGCGTCCATGAGTGGAATCAGGTAACCAATGGCCTTGAGGAAGGCTGCCAGACCCTGAATGCACAGACATGCCCCATTAGGAGGAGGAGAAAAAACATTTATAGGAAGTTAGGTGGGGTGGGGGGGTGGGGGAAGAAGGAATGATGGGAGTCGTATGGTCCATCAGCCTTTGTAGGCTATGAAAGGCCATTGATCACAATCACAAGAACTGGTAGAGCAAATCAAGACAGAATCATTTCTACCCCCAACCCACAGAAGGGGTGGGGGGGTGGGGGTGGGGGGGTGGGGGTGGGAGTGGGGGTGGGGGGGTGGATTATCAAAGGAGGGTGCCTACCTTGCCTCTGTGCTGACGAATACCCTTCCACAGAGGTTTGAGCACACTGTCAAAGGACTCGATGCCGTAGGGCGTGGCTGCCTCTGCCAGGGCGGCCAGAGCCAGGGCGGTGATGGTTCGGACTTTCTGCTGTTCGTCCACCAGTCCTGCAACACACACCAGCGTCGGTGTTCAATCTCCCTCTACAGCAGTGCTTCCGTGGCTGCCTTCACATGCTTTGTTCCATGCACACAAATTGCACTCCTCCTTAGAAATTTTTTTAAACCAGGATCTCCCTGTTTAAACATTGCTGTACACTTGGTCAAATTGGAAAAAAAAAAGAATTAGATAAGCAAATTAATCACATATGTACACCCCCACCCTAAATCCCCTCTAACATGTGATGAGGTCACTAAAATAAAAATACAAAATCTCATCAAACCACTTGTGGAGCCCAATAGTCAAAGGCGAACACAACACATCCAGGACAGATTACAGGGTGAATTTCACATTTTCTTCTCGTCTCTACTCACGCAGCTGCCATTCTAGTTTACAGAGCTACACACATCTGTACAACAGCACAAGGCACCGTGAGACAATGTGGACACTGCACTGTCTGCCCAGCACTACATCAGCTGTCACCAACACCCGCTAACTCATGCCAACGCAAGAAAGAATCTAGATTCCTCCCGTACCAACTACATGTTGTAACCCTGAGTGCGCGTGAATGAGTATGAATGTAGAAGGTGAACATCTCTGATGCACCTTCCCCTCTGTGTGACAGTGTGGGTTCAACGTCTGTGACGTGCCAAATGCACCTTCCCCTCTGTGTGACAGAGTGTGGGTTCAACGTCTGTGACGTGCCAAATAAACAACTGCCTTCCACCATGTTTACAATGATGGTGCTGAACCTTTCAAAGACTAACAGCTGGAGTGGCAGTGAGAGCTACTGATGGATGGATGGAGTTTAAGGTCCTATCAGCCTTGTAGGCTATATAAGGCCACAACGTTAAGAAACACTTCCACCATGTTAATAGAACTCTCCGCGACAGCGGAGTATAGTACAATTCACCAAACTAGTGACATAAAAATCAATAAAATCGAGTCCCACAGCCCAACAGCCAGCAAAGGCAGTGCATAGCTTTCAAACACGAAAAAGCATAATGACGAACAGGCAAAATTTCACATCTCGAGAGAGCTACTGAAAAAAGGCCCTGGAGAAATAAGCAACATCAGGACCTCGCATGGGCAGGCCAAGATTTCACAGCAGAAAGGAATTTGTCATGCAACAGGTCCTGTACCAGCAGTTCCCACCATCACTCCAGGAAGAGACTGCAGAATGAACACAGGAGTGAGTGGAGTTGCATGGCATTTCAATCTCTGTGGACTATGCAAGGCCACTGACCACACATATCACCAGAGCTGGTCAGACTCAGGGCTGGTCAAGCCTCGCTTTCCCTACTTACTGGCCATCTACGCATCACCTCAGGAGAAGTAGTGCGTCCGTTTTTACCCACCACGCCACAGGAAGAGAGACCACATGAGTGCATACTTGGACACCTTGCTTATGCTAGGAACCGTGCAAGATCCTGCGAACAATAGGCCAGTGTCAACATGATGGAAGATGTAGAGGCAGTCAAATGTTTGACACGTGTTGACATCGGGCCAGTGTCAACATGATGGAAGATGTAGAGGCAGTCAAATGTTTGACACGTGTTGACATCGGGCCAGTGTCAACATGATGGAAGATGTAGAGGCAGTCAAATGTTTGACACGTGCTGACATCGGGCCAGTGTCAACATGATGGAAGATGTAGAGGCAGTCAAATGTTTGACACGTGCTGACATCGGGCCAGTGTCAACATGATGGAAGATGTAGAGGCAGTCAAATGTTTGACACGTGCTGACATCGGGCCAGTGTCCACATGATGGAAGATGTAGAGGCGGTCAAATGTTTGACACGTGCTGACATCGGCCTATTATTTCCAGACTACGTGGACTAAGCAAGGCAGCCCAGGTATGCACACCACCAACCCACAGCATTCCAAGCCCCCTCCCCCCACTCACCATGTTCGATGATCTCCACCAGGTTCTTGAGGTGAGGCAGAATGGCACAGCCCATGAGGATGGCTATTTGCTGCACAATTTTGATGCCGGTGTGACGCGCCTGCCATGACTTCTTGCTCTTGCACACGGCCTTGAGGAAGGGCAGCAGGGAGGGGATGCCCAGAGCCGAGGCCACCACGGCAAAGGCTCGCGCTGTGGTGTTACGCACATACTCATCCATGTTGTCTATGTCCGGCCGCATGGTGGAAATCATGGTGGCCAGACCCGCAGCCTGCACAGGAAAACACAGTGAGTACACGCACAGGACAACACACAGTGAGTACACGCACAGAGGCAACACACTGAGTACACGCACAGAGACAACACACAGTGAGTACACGCACAGAGGCAACACAGTGAGTACACGCACAGAGGCAACACACACTGAGTACACGCACAGAGGCAACACACACTGAGTACACGCACAGAGGCAACACACACTGAGTACACGCACAGAGGCAACACACTGAGTACACGCACAGAGGCAACACACTGAGTACACGCACAGAGGCAACACACTGAGTACACGCACAGAGGCAACACACACTGAGTACACGCACAGAGGAACCTATTCGAGGAAAAGAAGGGAATGTGAAAAGCACGAAACATCAACTAAAGCACCCCATGCAGAATCAACCTCTTTCAGCTAAAAAAAAAGAAATCGAAATCATCTTCCACTAGTCAGCAGCTTGGCAAAAACCAGCCTGACTCATACCAAGGCACCAAGAATTACTTCCCTTGATGCTGGTTAGTTTTATATAAGCGTCCACACAGAATATCAAAGTGGCATTGAAAACAACAGTCTGAAGACAGAATAAAAGTTTTTAACTACTTCGTTACAGTGCATCACCCTTTCCTTTAACAACATAAGTAAGCCACACACACTCAAATTATTTTTTTAAATATTCAAATTGAAATGTAGCAGTCATTATTATCATTTTTCACAGAACCATTAAGGGGGGACACGGTGTTGAAAATTAATAAAATATGATCAAAAATCGAGTTTTGGGTTTATCATCGATTCCGAGTCTACCATGTCTCGGGAACGTCTGTGTACAACCGATTGTGCGACTGAAGTTTCTAAATATTTAAAATCTTTTTTTTAATGAGGTACCCATCACGAGAATTGAGAAAAAACACTAACTAATCAGCCGAAATGCGCCTGTTGTAGTTCTAGGTTACGCCATCTTTCTTGCAAAGAAACGCCACATGCTTGGTACCGACGCGTAGCGCCATTTCTAGACTTCGCGCCACTCCAACTACCGGAACGAAAGGCTAGCTGCCAAAAGCACACGAAGCAGAAATCGGAAACTAGTCTGAACCAATGAAACGCTTCAAAAGAGAAGCCTCTGTCTATCCTTTGCTCTGATTGGTCGCTTAATCCGTGCACAGTGCGTGATCAGGGCGGAAGTGATGAACGGAAACACCCGAAGCTAGCTTCGGCTGTTTTCGACATAGGAACGCGCAGCGTCTTTTGTATCAATCAACCAAGCGCAAGAATGCCGAGGAGGGATGCAAAGAAGTTTGCTACGCTGCATAGATTTGGGGAAAAGCCGAAAAAGAAAAGGAAGACAAAGGTAGACTTGTCAACAGTCTCCGGAGCGGGGAATTCGACAGCGATCGCTTCTATTTCGATCGACACCGCACCACGTGCGAGCGGCGATTCAGCGGTTACCACACTCGAGTCGATCGAAACTACGCCTGGCGCAGCTGTTTCAAGGTTGCTCGCCTCCTCATCGTCCGCTCAAAAACGAAGACATGGAGTGGAAACCGATTTATGTCCTGACTCCGGAGCTCGAGAATCGACAGCGCTTGCTTCTAGTTCTACTTCGACCGAAGATGCACCTCTCGCTAGTAGCGATTCGGCAACCTCCGCACTAGCGTTTATCGAATCTGCTTCTGGCGCAGCTGATGTTGCAAAAGCAATCGCCTCCTCATCGTCAGAATCTGTCCCTACCAGTGCCAAGAAACTTCGTCTTTTCGAGAGCGAGACAAGAGAGCCAGTGTGTGATGATG
>JAWQFJ010000228.1:0-11515 GCA_034096865.1 Theodoxus fluviatilis | reverse complement strand
CTTACGTTGACTGCAAATGTACAACAGTGCCGCGTGATTGTGTCGACATTCAGTCAGTTCGCTGGGCCCGTATTCACAACGGCGATTTATCTTTTTAACACTCGATTTATCCCCTATCCCCGTGTTATCTTGATCGGTTAGATAAGGTACGCTCGTCAGAGGATCCTAGGTTGCGCTTTGCTATATATACTGCTTTCTTTGTCGTCTCTTGATTCTCTTAGATCGTAGATGACGTCATGAGATTACGTCAAAGCGGAACAGGCAGTTGGAATCGTCTGAGTTTAGAGACAAGGGTAGTGAATTAGGCAGTACAGTACTCGCCGCTTATTAAAAACACATTGGGACCGAACAAAAGTGTTTTTAATAAGCGGCGTTTTTATTAACCGTTTGCTTGTTGAACATGTCCATCAGTAACGATCACCGGACCTTACCAACTGTATTTAAAAAACGGCTGTTTTTATTAACCGCGCGTTTTATAAGCGGCGACTACTGTATTGCCTTTCTTACTTACATTCAGCCCTTGAGGCAAAATATTCAAATGTGGTAAGAGTGAGAGAGAGAGAGAAGAGAAGAGATGAGAGCAGAGAGAGACAGAGACAGAGAGAGAGAGAGACAGAGAGAAAGACAGAGAGACAGAGAGAGACAGAGAGAGACAGAGAGAGACAGAGAGAGAGAGACAGAGAGAGGCAGGAGAGTGGGAGAGGAGGGAGGGGGGGGGGAGGGGAGCTGGAAAAGGGGAGGAAGGAAGAGAGAATGAGAGTAAGAGGGTGGGTGGGAGAGAGAGAGAGTAGAGAGAGAGAGAGAGACAGAAGAGAGAGAGAGACAGAAGAGAGAGACGAGTCAGAGAGAGAGACGAGAGAGAGAGTGAGAAAGTAGCCATAAGTACTGATCAAAAGATCAGATAAAGGTCTCGCGGCCTAAGACATCTGAGACATACAGGCCTGGAAAAGACCAGCAGTATCCATAAGAACAACAAAAATACAGCCAGAGAACTACCAGAATCCGCGATAGGCCCTGGACGCCTAAGCAAGCCGAAGAATTCTATTCTATTCTATTCTATTGACCCTCCTTCAAAAATCTCCTCGCAAATGACGTCACGTTATACGACGTCAAATGATCACGTCACAAATTTTGCAAAATGGAGTCTGTTGAATCGTTTTCAATGAAACACCAAAATGTAAAAAAGTCACTTTCTTTTCAAACCTCGATTCTGAAAATTTGATAATATTGAATGGGACCTAACTTCCAGTCAGTGTGCAAAATCTCAAGGAAATCCGTCCAGTAGTTTTTGAGATATAGGCCGTGGAGACGGGACAGACAGACAGACACACACACAGACAGATAAAAACCGCTGGCGCTGAACCTCCAGGTTTTGGAGAAGAAAAAAAGAAGATCGGGTTCGAACCCGCAGCCTCCGAGAAAAGAGGAGGAAAAAACGCACACACACACAAACACAAAAAACCAGGTGGGTTCGAACCCACAACCCCTCGAAAAAAAGTTTCAGTGCAGAATCGAACCTGGTCATGCATGACCAAGAGCCCAATGCTCTACCAACTGTGCCATTGTAAACTTGTAGGTATGTGAAGCATTTATAACGACCTTGTCATAAACCCTCGTGGTTCGTATTTTGCACTGTAAATTGTAGAAAAATGGATGATAGCATGAACTGTTTGGTATTTCATACGGATCTAACCCATCAACGTCAATATTCTTTTCGTAGTATCGCATTTTGGCGCCTGCTGGTAGAGGTTCAACATATATCGAAGCGTTTTGCTGAAGTAGGAAAGATAACTCGGTTTGACTCGATGTCATTACGCTGAAATGGTCGTTGTCCCCAACATTTCCGGGTCAGGGATTGATTAAATCATCATATTTTTGTGACACTGAGACCAGACCATCAAAACAATTAGCACTAGGCCTTGAATCAAATCGTCGTACGAGATCTTACGTTGACTGCAAATGTACAACAGTGCCGCGTGATTGTGTCGACATTCAGTTAGTTCGCTGGGCCCGTATTCACAACGGCGATTTATCTTTTTAACACTCGATTTATCCCCTATCCCCGCGTTATCTTGATCGGTTAGATAAGGTACGCTCGTCAGAGGACCTAGGTTGCGCTTTGCTATATATACTGCTTTCTTTGTGGTCTCTTCGATTCTCTTAGATCGTAGATGACGTCATGAGATTACGTCAAAGCGGAACAGGCAGTTGGAATCGTCTGAGTTTAGAGACAAGGGTAGTGAATTAGGCAGTACAGTAGTCGCCGCTTATTAAAAACACATTGGGACCGAACAAAAGTGTTTTTAATAAGCGGCGTTTTTATTAACCGTTTGCTTGTTGAACATGTCCATCAGTAACGAAGTAAATCCGGACCTTACGGCTGTTTTTATTAACCGCGTGTTTTATAAGCGGCGACTACTGTATTGCCTTTCTTACTTACATTCAGCCCTTGAGGCAAAATATTCAAATGTGGTAAGAGAGAGAGAGAGAGAGAGAGAGAGAGAGAGAGAGACAGAGAGAGAGACAGAGAGAGAGAGACAGAGACAGAGAGAGAGACAGAGAGAGAGAGACAGAGACAGAGAGAGAGAGACAGAGAGAGAGAGACAGAGACAGAGAGAGACAGAGAGAGAGACAGAGACAGAGAGAGAGACAGAGAGAGACAGAGAGAGAGACAGAGAGAGAGAGACACAGAGAGAGACAGAGAGAGAGACAGAGAGAGTGAGAGAGAGGGGGGGGGGAGGGGAGCTGGGAAAAGGGGAGGAAGGGAAGAGAGAATGAGAGTAAGAGGGTGGGAGAGAGAGAGAGAGAGAGAGAGAGAGAGAGACAGAGAGAGAGAGAGACAGAGAGAGACACAGAGAGAGACAGAGAGAGAGTGAGAGTAGCCATAAGTACTGATCAAAAGATCAGATAAAGGCCTTGGGGCCTAAGACATCTGAGGACATATCTATCTAAATCATTCTCTGTCCTCGCAAATGACGTCACGAATTCTATTCTATTCTATTCTATTCACCCTGCTTCAAAAATCTCCTCGCAAATGACGTCACGTTCATTCGACGTCAAATGATGACCTCACAGATTTTGCAAAATGGAGTCTGTTGAATTGTTTTCATTGAAACACCAAAATGTAAAAAAGTCACTTTCTTTTCAAACCTCGATTCTGAAAATTTGATAATATTGAATCGGACCTAACTTCCAGTCAGTGTGCAAAATCTCAAGGAAATCCGTCCAGTAGTTTTTGAGATATAAGCCGTGGAGACGGGACAGACAGACACACACACACACACACACACACACACACACAGACAGATAAAGTCTGTAGGACCTCCAGTAAACCTGGAGGGATAAAAACATTTTGATTGTGAAGAAGAGTTTGATTTCTTTGGCAGTGGTGAATTTCCACACTTGGTCCTCACAACTCTCTTCTATCTGCTATTAATAGTTTTATAAACAGCATACCAGTTCGCCTGCTGGGCAAGATGTTGGAAAAATGAATCATCTAGAAATAATTCAAAATTATCAGAGGCTGACGCACTGACAAGCAGGTCACGAAGCACGCCCACTTCCTCCACAAACTTCTCTAGTGTGATCTGAGTCAGATTGCAGGTCCACTTCCTCCACAAACTTCTCTAGTGTGATCTGAGTCAGATTGCAGGTCCACTTCCTCCACAAACTTCTCTAGTGTGATCTGAGTCAGATTGCAGGTCCATTTCATCGGAGATGATCGCTGTCGACTTTGCTAGTCAGAATCTCTGGATGTAGGTCACTCTAGGTCAATCTCATTGTCCTATTCCAGGTCAAACAGCGGTGAATTCAACGCTTTCTGCATTGCTATCTTCGAAAAAAAACATGCAATGAGCCTGGCTGGGGGCTTGCCCAACATTGCGATGTTAAAAAAATTCATAAAGATTCACTCGATCGCCAGAAATTAACAATCAAAATGGCAAGCGGCAGCGTATTCACTGTGGAGCTAATGCTCAAAATCTCGCGAGATAGCCGTTACCATGGAAAACATGGCAGCTTCCACTGTAAGTGTGGTGTCATCTTGGAAATCTCTAACGAAAAAGATTTTCGCGTTCGCACGACCATTAGTCTGCTTAACAAATTGCTCCCGCGGGTCATGGAGGGACATCCACGGGGGAGAAAAGGTATATTTTGCGGAGCGCCCCGGGACGTCCGGTGGTAAGAGGGTTAAATGGACAAACTTAATATTGCCAGGAGGAAAAAAAAGAGAAACCAAGAGAGGAGTTGGGGGAACCAGCAAAAACACTATACATAAAATTTGCATTGGATTCCAGCACATATTCAAACAACATGAGAAACTATTGACAACAAACTTGTATAAGTACAAATCCACGCTCTGTTGATGAAGGCATGATACAAGCAGGTGTCCTACAACTTTCACCGCCTTCAAGATTCTGCAAAAAGACTGCTTGGAACACGGCATTTCGAGGCTGTTGGGAGTCAGTAGCAAAACATGTGCAAGGCATTACACCAGCAGAGGAGTGATGTTTTCCCTGGAAAAATCTTTGCAGCCAATCAATCGATCCCCAGCGTCAACACGCTACTCAGAGCAGTCCATACCTTTCGCATGGGCGGTGTTCCGTTCTTGATCTTCAGAAGCAGCTTCATGATCTTCCGCTCCTTCTGCTCGTCAGGAGAAAGAGTTTCTTCATCCACATCAACCTGGAAAACAACATGCATGATTAGTGCATCGTCCCACTTGTATACATTTGTCTTTGATACAAGGATTTTATCCAGCAGCAGCAGCAAATCCAGCACTCCTGAGGCCTGCACACAAGGCCAACAGACGAGTGGATGAGGCCCTCCAGCCCAGCACTGCTGAGGAGAGCACACAAGGCCAACAGACGAGTGGATGAGGCCCTCCAGCCCAGCACTGCTGAGGAGAGCACACAAGGCCAACAGACGAGTGGATGAGGCCCTCCAGCCCAGCACTGCTGAGGAGAGCACACAAGGCAAACAGACGAGTGGATGAGGCCCTCCAGCCCAGCACTGCTGAGGAGAGCACACAAGGCCAACAGACGAGTGGATGAGGCCCTCCAGCCCAGCACTGCTGAGGAGAGCACACAAGGCCAACAGACGAGTGGATGAGGCCCTCCAGCCCAGCACTGCTGAGGAGAGCACACAAGGCCAACAGACGAGTGGATGAGGCCCTCCAGCCCAGGAAGGCTCCAACTGTGCTAGGCTCTTCACATTGTGTGAACCCGAGTCAGTAGTGACTGGCACAGTTCGCAATGAATGCGTAATAGACTTGACCCTTTGCATTACAGCATTGCGCCAAAAATAGTTCATTCTGATACAATTTTTTTCTCCACTTTTTACAGAATTCATTCAGATGTCAAAACTTGTTTCCATTTCAACACAAACATGTTATTTTATCGAATAACACTCGTTTATTGCCTCAACAAGAGTAAGTTATGAGTTTGGTGCAAAATAGTCTTAGAACTACTTTGACGGCATATGTCAGGGAGCAGATCAGCTAACCCACAAGCCTCTCGTGTGACCTCCATTTGAATATTTCGGACAAAAACCTTCCATCACGTGATGTAAACTGGGCTAGAGACACTTTCGCCGGTAGGCGAAGTCTCTAGTGAACTAGAATGGGCTCTACAGTAACGATATAATCTGAACATAAAAGGCTGCGGGGCTTTGATGCTCAAAAATCATCACATTGTGAAATATCCAGGTTTATAAATTAATGTCACAACAGTAAAATTTTGGCAAAATAATTCAGATTCACATTTGTAAAGGTGTGTCTGTAAGCATATTGAGTGTTCATTTGATAGGTATATATTTCCATGGGCATGTGTAAGCACAGGTATCAGTGTTCACGCGTGTGTGTGTGTGTGTGTGTGTGTGTGTGTGTGTTGTGTGTGTGTGTTGTGTGTGTGTGTTGTGTGTGTGTGTGTGTGTGTGTGTGTGTGTGTGTGTGTGTGTGTGTGTGTGTGTGTGTGTGTGTGTGTTGTGTGTGTGTGTTGTGTGTGTGTGTTGTGTGTGTGTGTGTGTGAACATGAATGCTTCATGTATCCCTTTCTCTCTCTTTCTCCCCCTTCCCCTCAGTCCAACGGAGACATACAAGGAGCTTCCCCTCAGTCCAACGGAGACTTACAAGGAGCTTCCCCTCAGTCCGACGGAGACATACAAGGAGCTTCCCCTCAGCAGACCTGTTTACCTTAAGTTGTGCAAAATAGGGAGATGGCGACTCAAAAATCGGGAGATTTCAATAAAAAGCGGGAGATTTTTATTTTTAGATATATGTGTACCATCCCAGGTCACAAACTTCATAACAATTGAATACAAATCAGCTGAAAGTGGAATAAAAAACTCAGAAATCAGCTGAAACGCCAATAAGTCCCATCTCTGATCAGGGAGGCGAAAAGTCAAATTCTCTCTCTTCCGCGCGCCGGCGCTCACTCTCTCTCTCGTGCGCGCGCGCTGTCTCTCTCTCTCGCACGCGCGCGCTCTCGCGCGCTCTCTCTCTCGCGTGCGCACGCGCAAGTTCTCTCTCGTGCGCGCACGTTCTCTCTCTCTCTCTCTCTCTCTCATTCTTGCCTCCGTGGCTCACGTTGAACTTGATGTCTTTTTTGCAGAACGTGCAAAACCCGCGGCCGCGTGATTGCGATTTAGACGATGGGCGAAATGCCGGGAATTCGGATTTTCACTCAGCCTTCCACTTTGCGTTGTACTTTACTCTCTTTCTGCTTCTGACATCAGTGGACTTTCTTTTCTCATCCTCTGTGTCACACTCACTGTCGGATTCAGAATCGGTTCCGCGATTCTTTCTCATTGACTTTTCAATCGACGCCATCATTCGGATCGGTCACGCAAAATGGCGGCTATTCCAGATTGTAAACTGGCTCTCGATTGGACAAAAGCCCTGACTCAACCAATCAAACAAATTGTACTGCAGATCGGCAGAACGACCTTCAGTGGTGTAGTAGAAAGTTCGGATCGTCATGTAAACGCTTCGGAAACGAAATAAACCTTTCAAAATTTTTCATTTTCGGGAGATCGGTGAAAAAAAAATCGGGAGATTTACAAAGCTAGCGGGAGGTCGGGAAATAGGGTCTGAAATCGGGAGTCTCCCGCTAAAATCGGGAGAGTAAACAGGTCTGCCTCAGTCCAACGGAGACTTACAAGGAGCTTCCCCTCAGTCCAACGGAAACTTGACTTACAAGGAGCTTCCCCTCAGTCCAACGGAGACTTGACTTACAAGGAGCTTCCCCTCAGTCCGACGGAGACTTGACTTACAAGGAGCTTCCCCTCAGTCCGACGGAGACTTACAAGGAGCTTCCCCTCAGTGGGACGGAGACTTACAAGGAGCTTCCCCTCAGTGGGACGGAGACTTACAAGGAGCTTCCCCTCAGTGGGACGGAGACTTACAAGGAGCTTCCCCTCAGTGGGACGGAGACTTACAAGGAGCTTCCCCTCAGTGGGGCGGAGACTTACAAGGAGCTTCCCCTCAGTGGGACGGAGACTTACAAGGAGCTTCCCCTCAGTCCAACGGAGACTTGACTTACAAGGAGCTTCCCCTCAGTCCGACGGAGACTTGACTTACAAGGAGCTTCCCCTCAGTCCAACGGAGACTTGACTTACAAGGAGCTTCCCCTCAGTCCGAAGGAGACTTACATTCTCTCTCTCTCCCCCTTCCCCTCAGTGGGGCGGAGACTTACAAGGAGCTTGTCGAAGTACTGCGGGACTTACAAGGAGCTTGTCGAAGTACTGCATGTCGTCAGGCTTCATCATGGGGACTTACAAGGAGCTTGTCGAAGTACTGCGGGACTTACAAGGAGCTTGTCGAAGTACTGCGGGACTTACAAGGAGCTTGTCGAAGTACTGCGGGACTTACAAGGAGCTTGTCGAAGTACTGCGGGACTTACAAGGAGCTTGTCGAAGTACTGCGGGACTTACAAGGAGCTTGTCGAAGTACTGCGGGACTTACAAGGAGCTTGTCGAAGTACTGCGGGACTTACAAGGAGCTTGTCGAAGTACTGCGGGACTTACAAGGAGCTTGTCGAAGTACTGCGGGACTTACAAGGAGCTTGTCGAAGTACTGCGGGACTTACAAGGAGCTTGTCGAAGTACTGCGGGACTTACAAGGAGCTTGTCGAAGTACTGCGGGACTTACAAGGAGCTTGTCGAAGTACTGCGGGACTTACAAGGAGCTTGTCGAAGTACTGCGGGACTTACAAGGAGCTTGTCGAAGTACTGCGGGACTTACAAGGAGCTTGTCGAAGTACTGCGGGACTTACAAGGAGCTTGTCGAAGTACTGCGGGACTTACAAGGAGCTTGTCGAAGTACTGCGGGACTTACAAGGAGCTTGTCGAAGTACTGCGGGACTTACAAGGAGCTTGTCGAAGTACTGCGGGACTTACAAGGAGCTTGTCGAAGTACTGCGGGACTTACAAGGAGCTTGTCGAAGTACTGCGGGACTTACAAGGAGCTTGTCGAAGTACTGCGGGACTTACAAGGAGCTTGTCGAAGTACTGCGGGACTTACAAGGAGCTTGTCGAAGTACTGCGGGACTTACAAGGAGCTTGTCGAAGTACTGCGGGACTTACAAGGAGCTTGTCGAAGTACTGCGGGACTTACAAGGAGCTTGTCGAAGTACTGCGGGACTTACAAGGAGCTTGTCGAAGTACTGCGGGACTTACAAGGAGCTTGTCGAAGTACTGCGGGACTTACAAGGAGCTTGTCGAAGTACTGCGGGACTTACAAGGAGCTTGTCGAAGTACTGCGGGACTTACAAGGAGCTTGTCGAAGTACTGCGGGACTTACAAGGAGCTTGTCGAAGTACTGCGGGACTTACAAGGAGCTTGTCGAAGTACTGCGGGACTTACAAGGAGCTTGTCGAAGTACTGCGGGACTTACAAGGAGCTTGTCGAAGTACTGCGGGACTTACAAGGAGCTTGTCGAAGTACTGCGGGACTTACAAGGAGCTTGTCGAAGTACTGCGGGACTTACAAGGAGCTTGTCGAAGTACTGCGGGACTTACAAGGAGCTTGTCGAAGTACTGCGGGACTTACAAGGAGCTTGTCGAAGTACTGCGGGACTTACAAGGAGCTTGTCGAAGTACTGCGGGACTTACAAGGAGCTTGTCGAAGTACTGCGGGACTTACAAGGAGCTTGTCGAAGTACTGCGGGACTTACAAGGAGCTTGTCGAAGTACTGCGGGACTTACAAGGAGCTTGTCGAAGTACTGCGGGACTTACAAGGAGCTTGTCGAAGTACTGCGGGACTTACAAGGAGCTTGTCGAAGTACTGCGGGACTTACAAGGAGCTTGTCGAAGTACTGCGGGACTTACAAGGAGCTTGTCGAAGTACTGCGGGACTTACAAGGAGCTTGTCGAAGTACTGCGGGACTTACAAGGAGCTTGTCGAAGTACTGCGGGACTTACAAGGAGCTTGTCGAAGTACTGCGGGACTTACAAGGAGCTTGTCGAAGTACTGCGGGACTTACAAGGAGCTTGTCGAAGTACTGCGGAAACTTACAAGGAGCTTGTCGAAGTACTGCGGGACTTACAAGGAGCTTGTCGAAGTACTGCGGGACTTACAAGGAGCTTGTCGAAGTACTGCGGGACTTACAAGGAGCTTGTCGAAGTACTGCGGGACTTACAAGGAGCTTGTCGAAGTACTGCGGGACTTACAAGGAGCTTGTCGAAGTACTGCATGTCGTCAGGCTTCATCATGGGGACTTACAAGGAGCTTGTCGAAGTACTGCGGGACTTACAAGGAGCTTGTCGAAGTACTGCGGGACTTACAAGGAGCTTGTCGAAGTACTGCATGTCGTCAGGCTTCATCATGGGCAGGTTGCCTTTGGGCTGCATGTCCACCATCTGCACCTTGTTGTCGGGCGTCTGCATGCGGAAGCCTGCGGGTGTGGAGGCCATGGGGGTGGGGGTCGCCATCAGACGACGTGCTGGAGTACGGATGGGAATGTAGCCTGCTGGGGGGGGCAGCACCTGAGGAAAAGAAGACAGACCAGTGTCACTGGGGACAACTAGGGGCAGCACAATTACGGCTGCTTTCCCGACCCGTTTTCCTCCCATATTCAGGAATAGAGAAAGACACACACAGAGGGAGATACAGACATAAATACAGAGTGAGAGAGAGAGGGAGAGAGATAGACAAAGAGACAGCCACACATAGTCAGACAGAGACGGACAGAGATGGACAGACAGACATGCGGACAGACTGACAGATGGACACAGACTGCGAGATTGAGTGAGAATATTGAGAACATCATAGGGTACAGAATAGAATTCCACAACTGACATGCACAACTTGTCCAGGATAAATCTGGCAAGCCAAGAGGAAAAATGTTGATCCTGCTTTTGTTGGAAAATGGACTGTACCAGAAGAAAAGTGCAAGTCAAAGCAGACGTATGCACACATTTACTCACACATTTAAATCCACACATATTCACTCACACACACACACACACACACACACACACACACACACACACACACACACACACACACACACCTATATCTATACATCTACACACAAACACACACACACACACACACACACAGACACACAAACACATGCACACACATATCCACTGGGTCCATGTGTCCGAGACAAGCAGGGACGAGATAGAGTAACACACATTACCAGTACAAACACACATCCACTGGGTCCATGTGTCCGAGACAAGCAGGGACGAGATAGAGTAGCACACATTACCAGTACAAACACACATCCACTCGGTCCATGTGTCCGAGACAAGCAGGGATGAGATAGAACAGCACAAGTTACCAGTACAAACACATATCCACTGGGCCCATGTGTCCGAGACAAGCAGGGACGAGATAGAGTAGCACACATTACCAGTACAAACACATATCCACTGGGCCCATGTGTCCGAGACAAGCAGGGACGAGATAGAGTAGCACACATTACCAGTACAAACACATATCCACTGGGCCCATGTGTCCGAGACAAGCAGGGATGAGATAGAGCAGCACACATTACCAGTACAAACACACATCCACTGGGTCCATGTGTCCGAGACAAGCAGGGACGAGATAGAGTAGCACACATTACCAGTACAAACACATATCCACTGGGTCCATGTGTCCGAGACAAGCAGGGATGAGATAGAGCAGCACACATTACCAGTACAAACACATATCCACTGGGTCCATGTGTCCGAGACAAGCAGGGATGAGATAGAACAGCACACATTACCAGTACAAACACATATCCACTGGGTCCATGTGTCCGAGACAAGCAGGGATGAGATAGAACAGCACAAGTTACCAGTACAAACACATATCCACTGGGCCCATGTGTCCGAGACAAGCAGGGACGAGATAGAGTAGCACACATTACCAGTACAAACACACATCCACTGGGTCCATGTGTCCGAGACAAGCAGGGATGAGATAGAGCAGCACACATTACCAGTACAAACACATATCCACTGGGCCCATGTGTCCGAGACAAGCAGGGATGAGATAGAGCAGCACAAGTTACCAGTACAAATA
>JAWQFJ010000227.1:60000-167686 GCA_034096865.1 Theodoxus fluviatilis | reverse complement strand
AAATGGTGTCACGCACATGCAGGTTACCATTTTCTGTTTTTATTAAAAAGTTTGTATTAAAAAGTTAGCAGATTTTCTTTCACTGGTGTAATTTTATCTGTATTTATGTGGCAAACATATGGCAAGAGTATCTGGATCATTTTATGAAAATTAGTTTTGCATAGCAAAATAACGGTGGGAGTGGTAACCTGCGCGTGGTGTCACGCTATTGCTTGCGTCACAATTTTTTTAATTTTTACCTGGTATCTCTGAAAAACATACAATTGAGTAGTAATACAAGGTTTTCTCATTTTATTAATGATTTTCTGCAAAAAAATAATTTAAAACATTTATTGGCAGGCTTTTGTGACACCACATCATGCAGGTTACCATCATGGCCACCCCCCTAAGATCTGAGTTTACATTGCAAGAAAAAAATCTACTGATTTTGTGTTAACATATTCAAACAGATAGAGTGGACGTACACATTATTTTTAAAAATTATAATTAGAGAAAGAGAGAGAGAGAGACTTCTCTCTCAAGCTGATGACCGGAGTTACCTGCGACAACTGTGCGTTTGCTGGAGAGATAGAGAGAGAAATAGAGAGAGAGAGAGAGAGTGATGAAGACCAATTATAAAGTTTTTCACCTGTTTTATTTTTAATGTTGTTTCTTTGATTCTTTAATATAGAAACTGCCATTTTGTGTGTCCCCCCCTCAATTTGATATGAAATGGTGTCACGCACATGCAGGTTACCATTTTCTGTTTTTATTAAAAAGTTTGTATTAAAAAGTTAGCAGATTTTCTTTCACTGGTGTAATTTTATCTGTATTTATGTGGCAAACATATGGCAAGAGTATCTGGATCATTTTATGAAAATTAGTTTTGCATAGCAAAATAACGGTGGGAGTGGTAACCTGCGCGTGGTGTCACGCTATTGCTTGCGTCACAATTTTTTTAATTTTTACCTGGTATCTCTGAAAAACATACAATTGAGTAGTAATACAAGGTTTTCTCATTTTATTAATGATTTTCTGCAAAAAAATAATTTAAAACATTTATTGGCAGGCTTTTGTGACACCACATCATGCAGGTTACCATCATGGCCACCCCCCTAAGATCTGAGTTTACATTGCAAGAAAAAAATCTACTGATTTTGTGTTAACATATTCAAACAGATAGAGTTGTTCACTTTGCAATGCCATAAGATAAAATATTGCACTAGAAAATTTCAAAATTGGGTCTATTTCCCCCTTTTAGGCACGAGGAGCAAAGAATGACTCATAACAGTTCGGGCAAAGAACATCGTTCATCAGTTCACTCAGCTGATCTAAGTGCACGTTGATCCACTTTTGATCGGTTTCAATCAGCTGCTTCGCTTTTGCCTGCATCAACTGTATCTTCCTCCTTGATGCCGATGTGTTGGAAGTTTCTTCCGGAATCGAGGCAGTTGAGATGGAGGGACGAGGAGGCAGTGATCGCGATGGTACTGTCAACGCAGGCGTTGACGAAGTAGAACTAGACTTTCGACCTTGACCGCAAAGTATTTTCGAGGTGCGTGCAGCCGCAAGCTGCTCTCTTCGCCCACTATTTTTTGGTCGCGGCATAATGTTGAGTTTATTCACTCATGGGCATTCTCTGATTGTTTGATTGAAGTCGAATTTATTCGATTTGGTGCGAAACATAAACTAACTGAGAGAATTAGCATTGAAGCAGCAGCCATGTTTACGATGCATTGTGGGCCAGGGAATCCTCGCTTCGGAGTCTCTGATTGGTTGAAACAAGTGGAATTCCCTCTCTAAGCTCAATGATTGGCTAGTGAGTTTCCAAACAACCCTGTGTAGGCTGTTTGAAATCATCAATTTAAAATAGACCACTATAGTTGGCGGAGTGATTTCCCTTGCTGTGCTCGATCGAAAAGACGAGCTTTCCAACGGTACCGGGCGTGAACCTCTTCGTAGAATAGATCGAAAGTTACAAATTTTCCAAAAGTCATAAAATACGATGCATCAATGACGGTTTTAACGTTTTTTACGAGGAGTGATGTTTTTAAAGGCCATTTTATTCAACTAATTTTCGAATGAGAGGTCGAAAACAACATGTGGGGGCATTTGAGAGTGTTTGAACTACTCAAAACTGATGTTATCTCAAAAACCTCCAGATATGAAATTTTCCCACCTTTTTGACCCTTGTCTTGCCTTAACCACTTATACACTGTAATCTGTATAGCACTTGGTAGAATGAGTAACTAGATGTAAAGCTCTTGGTTTCACAGAAAGACAAGTTAAAACGGAGAAAATGGAGTGCAAGATAAAATGGCACACATTTTACACAAAGGTTCCATCAGGTTCAAGAGGAAGAAGCATGTACTGAATGTACTTGATGCATTGCAAATTTGCATACTGTATGATTGAAGGGATTCAAGATGCATGTTTCATATTTTTGTTTCCAGCCGAAAGAGGTCCTATTCATCCTCTTCATCAAGTAGTGATGAAGGGCTCCTCATTCGAGCTAAGAAGAGAGAGGAAGAGGAGAGGAAGGCTGAGCAAGAAAAACTCCAGAAACAGTAAGTCTACCTGTAATCTTATTCTTAATGACAGACATCTTCTCCTTGCAGAGTTGGCAGTATTTAAACAAACCAAATTTTGCTGAGACTGAAAGGACTGGTGTAATTAAGGGGAGACATGATAGTCAAAGAGGCAATTTTTCTTATTTTTCATTGTGTCTGATGAAAACATTTATTAACATAATGCAAGAAACATGTGTCTAGTTACAAAACCAGTTTATAAAATAGTGCTGATAAGATGTGCACCTACCCTACACTGGACCCAAAATGATAACTATTTGAGTAAATTTTACCAAGATTTATAAATACAAATCAACTTCAGTAACTGTGTATTCTAGAGTGAAAAAATTAATTCCCTGGCATGGTAGGGGATGCACCATCATTTACACAGGAGGGATTTATGTAACAAACAAGAATTTTGTGGTGAATCACTTCTTCTTCCTCTTAAAAAATCATTAAAAGCACAAAAATGTCACTTTTGAAATTGTTTTAACCCTCATTAACCAAAAGTCCTGCTGTGGCCAGAAAAAATGGTTCTGCACATGTTAGAGGGAATTTGATTTTGAGAAGGGAATTGGGGTTGAGGGCCTGTATATTTTAATAAGTTTCTTTTATCTTCTTTTCTTCTTTTTTTTGGCCCAAGGAAAGATGAGTATTTTCTGTGTGAGAGAAATATGTTGTCATGAAAAAGAAAACGTAACTTGTTTAGAAGGAAAAAGTCTACTATAACCTTCCTGAATGAGGTACAGTGTCCTAGACTATGGATCGGCATGGATTGTGGTCAAGGGGGAGACAACTCAGACTTTTTTTTTCTCTTCCCACTTGCATGAGATTTTGAGTGTAGCTGTGCTGTGAATAAGATGTCTTAGGGTTTGGGGAAGGAAATTGGGGTAGAGGGCCTGCTTGTTTTCATAGACTCGGAGCTATTATAGTTTTGTTTGTTGTTTTTTTGTCCATTATCAGATTATCTAAGCCTTGCTGGAAAGATGACTATTTTCTATGCGAGAGAAATATGTTATCAAGAGCAATAAAATAATTATAATGTGCCTGAAAGGAAAAAAGTTTATAATTTGATTTTTATTTAAAGTTCCCAGTAAATTTACCATGGGGAACTGCTTGAGCCATGTGTCTTGGGCCAAGAGCACTAGTAGGGGTCTGAGCCTAATGTGATGGGAGGTGAAGGTTGTCTGTTTTTCTGTCTGTTGTAACTGGTCTCAAAGCAGATCGTTTGCTTTCACTCTATGGAGGAAGGGTTTCTGCCTGTCCATAGAAGTGCCTAGGGGTGGAGGTCCATGAACTTTTCTCCTCAGAATGGGTTATCGCGAAGCAGAGATGCACTGAATCTGCTTGGGTGAGTGCGTGCATTCCAGATTTGGAATCATCGCCAAGGAAACGGCATACTTTCAATTTTCAAGGGCTTTGCACCTCTCTTCCTATCAGATTAGTATGACTGGCAAAATTCATGGTGAAGATAGATATGCTGATTTTCATACATCCATTTACAAATGAGTGTTTGCATTGAGTTCCAGCAAGGATTCTCATTGATCAAGCGATAAAGAAAGGCAGAGAGATTGGGAGGATATTCTGAGAAGAAATATTGATGACAGAGCCTTCATACAGCCAGCAAACACTGATTGTGACTGGGAACGGCTTGATTGAAGGATGGGAAACAACCAAACAGAGACGACTCAGTCTACCTATCAATGCCGAAGAACCCAAGCTTGCCGGACTTCTTCAAGCTATTTTTCAGTGACGAAGTGTTCGATCTAGTGAGTGAGACGAACGGGTATGCTTTGCAAAAATTGAAAGCCGTCATCCCATCTCATGAGTGCACAACCTGTCATGCAAGATGAAATGAACATTTTTATTGCATTGGTAATCACAATAGACCTCATCCAGAAAGTCTTCCTTCACATCCTTGAAGTTGCACTCTGTGTGCCAAGCTGCTTTACTTCTTACCATGAGAAGATGGACTACAACTACAAGGCTTCACTCCAGAAGGATGCCCCCTTAACTTCCAATAAGTGCTGATGCCCCCTTCCACTTCTCATACTGAGAATATCATTCTCATCCACCGATTCTTGCTGTTAGCATGTCATTTCTTGTGTCTCTCCTGTTTCAACTGGAGGAACTTTTTCTGTATTAACTCTTACTTAGCATTCTGTACTGCTCCAAACTAGTCGTGAGCCTAAATCCTAAACCGATTTTAAACTGCGTGTGTTTAAGGCTAGCATCCTTAGCTTGTGCTCTACTGTAAATATTTGTTAATTATCAGGTGTAATATTGTGTTTTAGGTCTTGCAATGTTAGTTTGTGGCAATTTGCTGCTTCCTTGTTACCATGTCAACCTCCAAAAAAGTTGTGGGTAGAAGCAGACAGTACTTGTGTACAAGTTGGCCAAGTTTTATGAAGATTAGACCAGAAGTTAGGTAGTTATGAGAAGTTTTGTGTATCATTCCGATGGGTGCAATTTTTGGTCAAAAGCCGCATAGAGCAGAGGTTGTCTTTATCATGGCATTGTTGCTCAGAAACCTGTTTTCTTGCCTTTGTTGTGTTATTTATGTGAGGCTAGCATCCTTAGCTTGTGCTCTACTGTAAATACTTGTTAATTTTCAGATGTGATATTGTGTTTTAGGTCTTGCAATGTCAGTTTTTGGCCATTTTTCCTGGATTGTTCCCCTTTGAAAGATGGCTGCTTTCTTGTTACCATGACAACCTCCAAAAAAGTTGTTGGTAGAAGCAGACAGTACTTGTTTACAAGTTGGCCAAGATTCATGGAGATTGAAGCTTTGGATGAAACACAATAAATTTGTTCAAACGCATGTGAAATTTTGCTTTTTCTTTGAGGCAGCCCCAGGCAGTAGGAGGTAGTTGCTTTAAGGCAGCGCTAGTCAGAAAAGGGTTAAGCTCACAGATTTGACTGTTTACACAAGATTTTCCAGCCATAAAAAATGAGCTATGTAAAAATCATACTCTGGTAATTTAGTTGAAAAACTCAATTGGTTTATTGAAAAGTCAGTTTCTATTTTGTTTTCATACCACCCTTGATGCTATATTGCAAGTTTGGCAAGAGCCTCCATCACTGTCGACAGTTTGAAGGAAGGCCTCCTTCTGTCTTGTCGGCTTGCCTGCCGGCCTATGCTGTGCCTGTGTTTCATCTCCATTGCATGCTGTAGGTCTTCTAGAATGAGTACTTGCTGTAATTGTAAACGTTGCTTTCCCAGTAGTGGTCCAAGTCTTGTGCTCCAGATGTGGACTCAAAATATGGCGACATGTCACATTTTGTGTTCCTGTCTGTTGTTTCATAAAAAGGACCCACACAGAAAAGATGTGGACTGAAATCAGTAGAACTGTTGAACCTGTGTATCGGTATGTATGTTGAGCTGGTGGATTCTCCTACATTTCAGTGTTCATGGGGCAGAAGACTTGAGCCTTGTCTCATGCCACAGTTTGTTGTTGTTATGATGTGATGCATTTTGTCCCAACAGCAACAATGTTTACCAAGAGCAACAGCTGAACAGGAAATTCAGCAGAAATTTCAACCCTATTAGACTTCTAGGATGAATGAATGAAATTGATGATTGTCCAAGTACTTTGATATGGGCACCATTAAGACTGATGATGAATTGTCCCCTCTGTCTTGCCCACAGGAAGCAGAAGGAGCTGGAGGAGAAGCTGATAGAGGAGGAGGTGGCACGCCGCGTGGAGGAGCTGGTGGCCAAGCGAGTGGAGGAAGAGCTGGAGCGACGTAAGGACGAAATCGAGGCCGAGGTGTTGCGACGGGTGGAGGAGGCCAAGCGGATCATGGAGAAGCAGATGCTGGAAGAGATGGAGAAGCAGCGGCAGGCTGAGGTGGCAGCTCAGAAACTGAAGGAGGTACTAGTCCCTTGCAGTCGGCATATGGCGCACTCTTGGCATGCCTTTGTAGTCAGTCGCCAACACACAACGTCTTGCCTCTCAGACCTACCATGAATAATGGTAATAGCCACCATGTGCCTCGCCTCAGACCTACCATGAATAATGGTAATAGTCAGCCATCAACACCTATTGTGTCTGGCCTCAAACCTGTCCAATGTCAATCGTGCGAGTGCTCAGTGAAGTCATGGAGTAAATCAGTAATATTTGGATATTGTGTTTCATGTTCCATGAACTGACCGCAGATAGCTTCCTCTCTTTGTAAGAGTAAGTATCTTGCAGAATGTTTTCAAGCAGTACTACTTGTGAGAGGAACACAGTTTTGATTGATGTAGTTTGATGTTTCAGGAGTAGGAAGGTGGTTGGGTTTTGCCTATCTTTGACCCTCGCTTCTGATGTAATTTTTTAAAAGTTGTTAGCATCAAAGTATTAATCGGTCAGTTCATGTTTCATTCATAAGTGGAGAAGGTGTGTCAAAAGTGCGCTCTCTGCCTATTTTTTGAAATGTCACATCCTGTACTGAGCAATGGGAAGGCCAGTTCATATAGTGAAGAAAAACCCTGGAAATTTGCCTACTCAACTGCTGCAGGCATTTCTGTATTACACAAGTTCTTTTAATTGTGCAGGGACTTTAAGGGGAGACTTGGGTATCAGAGAAGATATTTTACTGCAATGAGTTTTCAAATTTTAATTAATGCACAGCAATTCAAAAATATACATAAAAATAAGTAAAAACCACTTTTGCATCAACTGAAAAAAAAGTAGGCCATCTGTTAAGTATTAAAAATGGCCATCATAACATGTAATTCCCCTTTATAACAACTTTATGAATGTATAGCTGCTGAACTAGGGGCTAATATCACAAATCCACGTGACAAGATGTTGCTATATACTTGTAGAACGCAACCTGAAAATTACAAATCTGTACAGAATATTTTCTGCATAATTTCATAGAATGCAAATTCTGCACAATTTTAAGTTAATGAAAAGTAGTTTTTGAGAAAATGCTCATTTCAAATCACCAAAAAATGACATTTTGACTATTTCCATACCCATGTCTCTCCTTAATGAAGTTAAATGGGGTTAGAAGGTAACTGAGAATGCCAAAATGATCATTCTTGCCTGTACGGAAAAGTAGTGTTGATAAATGTCCTCCTGAATGATATTTTCTGAAAAATGGAACTCTTGTTTAAGCAGAGTGGTGTTCTGTCAGGGGCTAGGTGTGAAACACGCTGGTTCAAATTTGTAAGGATGACATTTCCTTCTAAGGAATCCAGAAAGTTGCCAATATATATGTGCATTATTACGTTTATACCTTTAGACATCTACTGAACACTTTTTTTCATGGTGTGAGGCAATGGTCTAACTGGCAAAAGATATAGCTGCTTAAATTTGATCACTGACTTCAAGCTAAGTCAAAATTCTGCCCCATAGCGTAAGGTTTGAGAATGGTGTGGTTTGTCGTAGAGATAGTGAGTTTGACATGAAGCCACAGACTATAAAAGCAAGAAGAGAGCTGGCCTCCCCATGTGTTTTGCCTTGACTGGATGCCTTGGGTTTAACTACCTTCCATGGTTGCCTCCCCTTTCCCTGTTCTGTGTTCCACACTTGCCTAACCATGATTTGCCTTTCAGGAGTATGTGGGCTGCATTGCAATGCTCTCAAGCCATTGCCATTACAAAACATTCTTTTCCCAAGTTTTTTTAGGTTTCCTGTGAAATAGAACAGATGCAAGGCTATGCATAAGGATTGTACTGCAAGTATCTAGCTTTTTTTAATGTCGAGGCGTAAGGTTTTCTCATTGCTTGATAAAGTAAACATTGATTTAACTTATGCTTTTGAATGTTTACTGCTGGCATGAATTCTCTTGCGTAGTCACATTTGTGTAGATCTCTTTAAACTTTTTTTTTGTAAATGGTTGACTCAGTTGACTTGATGCGTGTATTGTGGTGTTAGATGTCATTATGCACTGCAAGATATGAAATGAACCTGTGGAGCTGCTGTAGCGAACAAATTCGAGTTCCAGGGTGTGGTACGTAACCGAGGTAACTTTGTCCTCCTTAGCGCTTCATGTCCAGTTGTCCACTGTTTCTCATCCCTCTCTCGCTCCTGACCAGTTTTCCCACTGCACCTCCAGCTCTGTTGCTTCTGTCCTTCACTCCCTCTGCTGTCTTCCGTGTCGTTTGATTTTCTCTGTGTACCTTGTAATGAAAACATAATGTGTGCATTTTTACAAGAATTACTTTGTACATACCTGTCATGATGTTTTTATTTTTGCTTTCTTTTTTAACCAGTTCCATTGACACTGTTCACATTTTGAAGGGTAGCTGTAGTCTAGTACCTGTTTTAGGGCTTGTGAAAGGTAGCTCATATAAATCATGTTGAACTCAAGGTGTAAATGTATTAGGAGTCTAATTAATCATGCAATTGAAAGAGCAGGACATTACATTGCTTTTTTGTCATAACAGTGCTAAGTAATCAGCAATGGACTGTGCTTTGAAAGTTTTGGCATTGTTTTGCAGCTCTCTTTTTTTATTCGTTGTAGGAGGAAGAACGTAAAAAGAGGGAGCAACTGGAAAAGATCATGGAGGAAAATAATAAGAAAATTGAAGAGGCCCAAAGAAAATTGGTAAGCTTACGTTTCTCTTGTCTCTGGCTTGACAAGCGGCTCTTTGATTCTCATGTGGCAATTGCTGTAGGGATCTGTGACTTCAACCCTACAAGGGTCAAGAAGCAATTAGAATATCATGACTGATCTAATGTTTTTTGCATTCTTCCATCAAATACAATGATCAAGTGCACAGAATGGATGTTAATGCTAATTTTCCTTTGGGTTTCCGAAGTGGAAAGAAATCAAGCAGCAACAAAGTTTTCACATGAAGGAGAATATCATCCGGAGCATTTTTCTTCAGTCACTCACACTCAACGTGAACTAATGGCAGCCATTACCAGAAGTTCACACATACTCTCTTATATTGTCATTCACTGCAATATTAGTCAACATCAGGACTTTACATAAGCAGACAAGATTAAAGATATGTTTCAGAAGGCAAATGAATTTCGCTCAAAGTGCTTTCTATGGCACACATCTCAGAGGCATAGTAATTCTGCATGAAAAACAACCTCTGATTGGCTGAAGCACAGCTGATGAACAGAGGAACAACCATTTATTCGGACTATTGTCAGAGAATGATCTACATGCCCTTGAACAAGCTGTCGAATGTAAACAAACATGGCACACATGCCCGGACCATCAGGCAAGTTGAATCAGTTCTGAGTGTGTGCAAGTGCCTTTGAGATCCTTGTTGCTGCAGTTGATAGTGAAAATGAGTCTTAAATCAATATTGAAGAAACAGACGTTGAAACAGATGGTGCAGACAAGGAATCTTGGCCTCAGCCTTCTGCAGGATCCTCCACTGCATCAAAGGACTGGAGACCAGTTCAGCTTCCAGAGGATGCAAGATCAGACATTGAATTCAGAGATATGCACCCTGGACCAAAACAGGCACCAAGAGGGAATGCCAATCCTGTTGAATACCTCAGTCAGTTCTTTGACAAAGCAACAATGATCCACCTTGTGCAAGAGACAAATTGATATGCCAGGGACTTCTTGACCCCAAAAAGTGTTATGACCTGGATGTGCTCTCCTCTATCATCAAGAGTGAAATGTTGGCCTGCAGAGGGGATTCACATTGAGGAAAGGAAAAAGTGTCTTGGACTGTGCACAACCATGGGTGCAGTGAATAGGGAAAACTTGCTGAATACTGGACAGGTGAGAAGCCTGTGTATACTCCCTTCCCTCCAAAAATCATGCCTCTTTGGAAATTCCTGCTCCTGAACAGAATGTCCCATGTAGCCATTACTGCTGATGAGAAGAAGAGAGAGGAACCAGGATCTTTCCCATGAGTCAAGTTGAGGCCAGTCCTGAACTCCCCGAACCTCAATCCCCCTGTGGGTTCGGGGTAAGAATTGACTCACCTCGTCTCCCTATGCGATTCGTAAGAGGCGAATAACTAGGGACAACGTGACTGGATTACTTTACTCTAAACTGTTCTGGTGATTTTCGTGCTTGATGGCCTTACATAGCCTACAAAGGCTGATAGGCCGTAAAACACTATCCATCCATCCATTCCCGAACCTCAAGTTCACAATGTTCTGCATCCCACCACAGAACATTTCCCCTTGATGAGAGTATGATGGACACGAAGAACAGGCAGGTCCACATCCACTACATGCTAAAAGAGGTATGCCAGATTTGGGCTATAAAAGTTTCAGCTCTGTGATTCCAATGGCTACATTTGCCATGTTGAACTTTATGCTGGGAAGGACTTCAAGGTTCAGCCTGAAGGAGGGTGCGTGCAATCTGCTTGACAAGGGCTATCCACCTGTACACTGACAACTTCCACACCAAACCCAGCCTGGCTGAAGTTCTGCTGGAAAGGAAGACTGTGCTGACTGGGCCTGTGGAGGCCAACTCAAGACTGCCAGGCTGCAGGTTGGCGAGATAAGTAATTTCAGCATGATTCCAGAAAAAAGAGCAAAACCAAACCTGTACTGCTTCTCAGTTCTGCACATGCGGCTGAGAATGTGGAAAAGGAGAGACGGGGAAAACCTGTCACCAAGCCATCGATGATATGGGACTACAACAAGTATATTGGGGGTGGGGGGTGGACTTGAGTGACAAGAAGCTACTTCACTATGCTGTTGAGAGGCCAACACATTCGTACTGGATAAATATCTTCAAAATCTAGATGGACATCTGCACCTTGAATGCATATGACCATGAGATCTATTGGATAAACACTGATGCTGCAAAGAAGTTGAGCAAATTACATCTTGGCACCAATAGACTGACACAGATTTGGTTAAACCAAATGGACTCCTGAGTGATAAGTAGATAAGGAACAAAAGCAAAAACAATGCAAAACACACCAAGTGTACAGTCAGGTAACCATCACTCTCAGTCATTTCCATGTGGATTTGGAAGGAAAGGAACACAACTGAATTACACCAACATCAATCTCATGGATAGGTAACATTCACTTGTCTGGCCAGTCATCTCCATGTGCATTTTGAATGAAAACAGTTACACCAACAACATCATTCGAGGTCAGAATGGGAATGGCAGCAGGGAGGAGGGAAGGGCTGTATGGGACAATGTTTGCCAGAGACATGCAAGGGACTTGTTGGAACTTCTAATGCAGGCTTTGCCCAGTTCACTTCCACATTACCTCAAATCTCGATTTGCTAGGGAGAACTGATTTTCGAGACTATAGTCAAACTGAGGGTATGGTAGTGTAACATAGAAAACTTTTTTTTCTGTGGTATGGTTTGAATTGTTGATCTTAATATAAAGTTATTCATAAGCATGCACGCACATGCGCGCGCACACACATGCACACGTGAGCATGCGCGCACACACACACACACACACACACACACACTTTCCCCACACGATCTGGTTGTAGGGAGGTTGTTTTTTCCATGATGTGCTATAGTCTGTAATGATTAGCATGGGGTTTGTCACGTATTATATGTACAACTCTTCTAGCATCACTGGCATCTCTTTTGGCCACTCAGCCTAGTTGTGCCTTCCGTTGCAGGCTGAGCAACAGCTGAAACTGGTGGAGGATCAGCGCAAGATGCTGGAGGAGAAGCAGAGGTTTGAGGAGGAGGAGAGGCGAAGGATGAAGAAGGACCAGGAGGTGATACTGAACAAGAAGAATGCTCGGCCCAAGCTCTCCTTCTCCCTGGGTGGGGGCAAGTCATAGCCAGAGGCAGGCCTTTCCATGGCCAAGAAGAAAAACAAGACAGTCGCGGGCTGTGGCTGTTGAGGGGCAGGCAGGGTGGCTGAGGAGTGAGCTGCACCCTGGTTGCCCTGAAAGGGGAGCAGGTCTCCTTCTCCCTGCTATGGGCCTATGTGCCCTTACTGCCTTCTTGCCCTGCTTGCCTGGGTGACCCTATCTCGGCTACTCTAGAATGGAGGAAGATGGAGTTCATCTCAGGCTCAGCTGCAGGGTTTTGAAGATTTTTTAAGGGCTTGAATCATAAAGTAGGCTTTTAGGGAAGGAAGAGGAAAAGGGAAATAGACAGCAGGGGACAACTGGCTGTTTAGAGGGAGGGGATTGAAAAGGTCAAGGTATCTGAAGGCTCAACTTTCACCTCAGAAGGAGGCTCCTGTGCCTAGTGGCATGACAGAAATGTTCAGATGCCATTCCACTAGGCATTGCAAGGATGCACCAAAATGTTATTCTCGAGAACTTAGAAGTCATTCTGAAATTGATTGTTGTTTAATGATGTATATCGTGTATGCTCCTCATTAGTCTCACTTTGTTGTGCTCAGGTAGGATGGAGCCAAATTTGTTTTACCAAGCTGAAACTTGTTGGTACAGAGTGGGTGATGGGCATGGGGGGGCGTTTGTTTAGCCCAAAATCTCGAGAGAATTGTGAGGGCTAGGCGTTTCCTACGTTCCTCGCTCATAAGGACACACGTCGCCGTGAAGGCGGGAGGCTGAGGGAGGTCTGAGGCTCCCTTGATTCTTCCTGCTGCAATGACCCGGATGAGGCAAAATGGCAGAGACAGTGCAAGTTGGGCTGGTGTTCAGAGATAACAGTGCCTGTAATGTGCTTCTCAGGGTCCGAGGATGGAAAAGTGTACGTACACGGAAGTATTTGCTGTTCGAGTGGTCATTTGTATATCTTGAGGAGTACGTGTATAGGTTATTTCTGGACATACACTGCCTAAATTATTATTATTTTTTGCTTGCAAACACGCAACACCGTATGCGTACACTCTATGAATTATGTCCCTTGAATTGATCAAAATGAATCGAGGCCTAACATTTTCGTCAAAATTGTCTATAGTTGAACCCGGGTTGCTTTTTTATCGTGAAAAAGTTCCCGTGCCATTCGATATGAATCGTCAGTTATTTTGTCTATCAGCAACTTCTTCGCCAACTCTGGCACCAGGACGCAGCCATGTTCTTCCCCCTTGCCAGTTGATGATGGACTGTTTTTCTAGCTGTAGGAGCATCTCACTCGCCCTCAACTAGCCATTTAGGGAAAATCTCGAGATTTGGGGTCTAACAAACGCGCCCATGGTCAACATTGACAGTGCATTGATGGAGATCTCTTGATGGCGTATCAAGTTTCCTACACTGTCACGTCTGTGGCCAATGGTATGCAATTTGATAAGGCATCATGAGACTTTCAGCAATGCAACACTTATGTCAACCAGACCAATGTGAACTGTCTATCTATGTGACTAGTGAGGGTTAAGTTTCTAAATGCATAATAGCAGTTGATATAGATTTGATGATTCAAATTCTTGATGGCCATGGGCAGATACATGCCTTTGTTGGGCAAGTGACATTCATGTTAGTGAAACTTGGGCCTTCAGCGCCTTGGGAAGTGCTTGGACATGTAGGCTATGTGTGGGAGATTCTGTGTGTCACAGAGCTGTGTGTGGAAATGGTAAAGGAGATTTCCCTCCCTCGGTCTGCCATAATGGTCTGTATCATTGCTATTCGATGCAAATCCTCCCTGTAATCTAGCCTTCCTGGAATTGTGTTTGCTTCCTCCTCTCCTTCTGTTGTCTTTTATAATACATCATCGGCTTTGTTTTAAGATTCCCCTTTTTGGATGGAATGTCATGTAGCTTGTAATTTTAAGTGAGTAGCTTTGATGGAACTAAAAATTCTGCGGATGATATGGCGCCGTGGGAGATTCAAGTACAGATTTGGCAGGGTTGTCTCAGAGTTTGCCAGATTGTCTTGAAATGTTTGCTTTCCGACATCAGGGATGTACTTTTTTCTCACTTTCCCATAGTTGAACAAAAACATACCATAGTTGTTTATGGTGGGTAGTTTCATTGTAGACAAGTGGATACTGAGAGTTTGATGAGGACTTTTGGTGGAATGTCACATAGGGTAGGTTGGATGGCAGTAGCGAGACCTGGAGAGCTGCAAGAACGGTGTTCGATAGTAGTCTGTGGCGGGAAGCCTGAGCATAGCACCCTCCAAAGCAAGCTTGGCTGCTCCTCATCTCTAGTCAGTTGCCTTCTGTTCCTGGAAGCTGATGTGCATAGGGGTAAGTAGTTGCCAGAGCAGGGATAGGTTTGGTAAGTAGACAGGCGGCTAGAGATAGGGAATGGCAGTGGTGACACCTTTCCATTTTCTCCTCTTGGTGGAGATAGAAGTGCCTCCAACGATAACATTGGAAGTTTGGCTTGACTGCAGTGTTCTTGAGCTGCTGGGCTTCTGTGCATAGATCTGGCCTTCCTCAAAGCTTTGTCTCCATGTCAGCATGTGTTCCAGTTTCCTGCAGGTCCAGCTTGTACATCTGTGTGAGATTGCATGTATGTTAATTGTTGGCACATGTGTGCATGCATGTGTGTATGCGAGTGCAAATGAGTGTGTGTGCCCCTTAGCAGTACTTTTATGTAATGAAAGTGTTTGATCTACTGAATTAACTCTAGTATTTAACTGTAGTGTATCATTTGAATCCGATAGGGCGGGTTTGGCTTCGGAGTGAAAAGGATACTGCAGATATATGTGTAGATATATTTCCTATTCAGCCCAAGACACCAGATCCAAGACCTCCTGAACTAATAAAGTTTTTGTGAAGAAGTTGTCTTCCTTGCTCTGTCATAGATCGAAAAGATATTCATTATTGTTTGAGCCGTCATGTTTTGTTACTGAAGATGCCAAAGATATTCATTATTATTTGAGCTGTCATGTTTTGTTACTGATTTCCAGAATGCAAGTCCTTGATAAGCTAGGCATGTTTTTGAAATGTTCTGCCTCTGCACATGATTTATAATGTCGAGTTACTGTACCTCTAAATGCAGCATGAGGGTGTGTTTTTAAAGTTGCCAGTTCTTACGGTTTAATTGGTAGGGAAACTTTTTTCTGCTTTGTTTGCTCCCTTCCCTTGCATTTCATAAGCATTTATCCTCTCAGCTCCTGATGGTGTGCAGTCCTTGCATCTGCCCAGTGCGCCTTGCTGTGAAGTAAGACTGACAAGTTAGATGTAGGGGAATGCTGGGGAAGATTCCTAGCAGCTTATTGAGAGCCATACACTGTTTGAGACATGGTAAGATGAAAATTTTAAGATCAAAATAATAGTCAACTGTAGATGAATACCCTCTCATGTGGATTTGGGGTGAGAAACAAGTACTGGGTTATTACACCGGCATGAATGAGGATGGGTGCAAGGATGTCACCATGGTTGTGTAGGTATCCCACTCTGACGTCTAAATGCTGGTTTGGAATGAGAGGCCGTTTTACCATGAGGGTGATTTTTACTCTTATCCACTTGTGACGTTCACTGCCTGCCAGTGGCTAATGATGGTTAAACTTTCATTCATGGTGAAACTGGACTCCTGAACATGTTTGTCAGTACAAGTGGCTAGGTGGAGAAAATGACTTGAGATTGCCAATGACACTAATTCCACGAAGACGTGTGTTTGAAGAAAGCGTGCCATCTGAACATGTGGAACACTGAGACTTGGATAGACCACAGCATGAAACGACTACAGAAGAAAAAGCATGGTAGGCTGTGGCTAGAAGAAAAAAATCGTGAATGTAAACAATATTAACATGAAAAAAGCAATGAGAGAGAAAAAGTTAAGTACTGAAAAAGAAAAGCTGTTGCCCTCTGCTTCCAACACGGTCGTGCAGCATTGCAAGGCCGCCAGCAAACCACTGGGCACAGGCAGGTAACAGGGCTGGACTAAGTACAGTGAAGGGGGGTGGGTTGCAAAAGGGGGTGCAGGGTATGTGATATTTCAAGATTGAAAGACGGCCTCCTCTTGCATGCACATGCCATTTTAAGGCCAGACACGGCAGCTGTTTTAGACCAAAAAAGTGATTTTCGGATTTTTGCAGAATTTGCTTCCTCAACATCTAATCTATCGACTCCAACAATAACATCTTGTAAAAAAAATAGGCAAAAGTCGTTAAAACATTATTACAAAAGCGTGGGCTTGGATATTTATGCTAAGGATTCTGAAACATGGCCATTTTTAAAGCCCTCAAACGCATAGCAACGCTTTGGGAAATATGCGATGTTTGGTACCACCAGATAGCTCACGTTTCGAAGCTGTGTTGCCCTGCACTGTCGACAAAAATAGACTTCACTGCGATTGGTCACCAGCATTTGAATGAGCGGCAATGTTTGCGATAGATTTCCATATAAGGCTACGCATTACTATTTCATTGATAGCGTTAGCGTCTGGGTCAAAGTTTAGCCAATCAGAGCACAGCAAACACCTCGTCGATTCACTCGGCCTGCCCACAATGCACCGCGGTTGTAAACAATATGGCTGCATTGTTCCATGCGACTTTTGACTGTTCATCATATTTCAAGGCTATTTCTCGAAATTGATTACTGTTACAATTGTGTTGAGCAAAGAGAATGCCTCGTCCACAGAAACAAAAGCGTCGCCTGCAAGCAAAGCAAGCAGCTGCTGCTAAAAAGGCCAAGACTGAAGGGTTGAATGAGTCAGTGTTACAAATATCGGCTTCGACTAGTTCGAGTCGAACTTCGAGTTCGCCGGTTGCTCTCTGCAATAACATATATATTATTAGGTGAAATATATTTCATCAATGTGACTTCAAATGGAATATTTTTACTTCTGTCTGCTGCATATGTATACTTGTAAAAAAGGCCAAGACTGAAGGGTTGAATGAGTCAGTGTTACGAATATCGGCTTCAAGTCGAACTTCGACTTCGAGTTCGCCGGTTGCTCTCAGCAATAACGTATATATTATTAGGTGAAATATATTTCATCAATGTGACTTCAAATGGAATATTTTTACTTCTGTGTGCTGCATATGTATACTTGTGAAAAATCACACTGGATTTTGCTGTCTGCATGGAGCAGGGACCATCAATCTGTAAGTGTTGTTTTAGCCTTCTTTCTTCCCCTTTTTCTGCGTTTTGTGCTTTGTGTGCGTCTTGGTGTCTTCAAATCCCTAAGGCTCAGTAAGTTTTGAAGATAAATACTTCTACTTTGGCACACTGCTAGTTTGGATATTTTTGAAGATAATTACGTTTGCTCATTGACTTAAACCATGTAGTTTCTTCATAAATCATAATCAGGCGGTTAAAACACACACCCGTGTAGGCCTTTTTATAAAAATAAATAAATAAAAATCCATAACCATCCAAATGCATTGAAACAACGTAAATATGTGACCATTGAGGAATTAAACCAATTGCAAGAAACAAAATTGGAATCAGTTTGATAGAATAGAAGTTATAGGCTTTTGATGTTTTTTGTTTGGCGGCCATTTTGGATCGTTGCCATGGAAACTGATGACATATATTATCAGGCATTATCATTTTTTAGCTCCTACATCAGTATACATTTGTTGACTAAAAAGAGATACAAAACAAATGAGAGCAAACTTGGTCCAACATTAGCTGCCATGTCTGGCCTTAAGCATTATAAACAAACACTAAACAAGAAAGTTAAGGGGGTGGGGAGGCTTGAATTTTCTCCCTGGATTTACAAATGATTGAAACCGCCCATCCCGCCGCCCCCTCCTTCCTTCCCCCCCCCGAAATAAAAGCAAAAAAAAAAACCAACCCTACATAGTTGAGGTACATGCTTAGGGTGGGTGTGTGTGTGTTACGCAATCCCTGTAAACCCCCCATCCCCCCTAGTTCGGCCCTGGGTAAACAGTAACATGTAGCAGACAAAAACTTAAGGCTGCTGCGGAATAACTGCAAAGGCCTTCTTTCAACATTTGACACTCTCGACTTGTCACAGCAGATAGCAGAACTTGGTGAAATGGGTTCATTACCAAGCTCACAAATTCACGTTACGGCGATTAACGTATGCAAATCTCAAGGAAGATATATTGATCACAGGAGGGCAGCAGATCCAGACATCAGCGACAGATCATTTGTGAGTGTTGCCAACAGCTGACCATGTTGTTTCACTTTCAGCTGTCCGTCCACAGGTATCTTTCCGAATTCCCCCAAAACGTCAGTCTACCTATTCAGCACAAAACACCCCAAAACCCTGATGCAGGAATAACTGTCGACCTATGGCGCTCGCATCATTGGTCTTGAAGTTGTATGAAATCAAATGATCCTGCACTACCTCTAAGTTGACATCCTACCTTGACCGACATCCTTTTGACCTTGACCCAGATCAGTTTGCATAATAGCAAAAACAAGGCAATACCGAAGCTCTGGTTGTACTTACCTCTGTGTTTGCACACTCCAACGTCTAGACGCACTAGTAGCTTCAGCACTGGTACATGTACTGTTAGTAGATCTTTCAAGCGCATTAATAATGGTACAGCCTTGCGAACTGCTACACAGGATCGGACAATCATGGGTAATTGGCCGCCCTTGGACAAATATCTAAAACGTGGCATGCTGAGGGCGAGATGGGTAGAACATTTGAAGGTAGACATGGTATGGAGATAGATAAAGTGATGGGAGAAAAGAGGAGGCGGGAAAATAATTTCGCTATGGCATAGTTGTGCTCTGTGTATGTTCGAAACGGTGCTCCCACTCAGTAACAACTCTGTTATAACGCAAACATCTGGGAAACGTTCTCACCCAGAACTCGTTCCCTACAATGAATTATGAGTGCGCACCATTACAATTGTTCATGATGCTTTAGTGCGATTTCGCTTAGGAATCGAGGTTCATACTATGAAAAGTTTCACCCAAACGGTTTATATGTATTTGATGGAGGGATCATATCCTAGAATAACTAGAGACACTGCAGTGTTCATACACTGTGCGTTTACCCTCCGAGAGAAGAAGCTCATTATAGCAGGAACACACCACGCCCGGTTGACCTTTGTCCATCAAATGAACGGTTTGCAAGTTTCTTGTTTGTGTGTGGTAACGTTACGGGCAACTGGCCTAAATAAACAAGTAGAATCTCTCTGTCTATGTCTGTCTGTCTCTTTCTGTCTGTCTGTTTCTGTTTGTCTGCATGTCTGTCTGTCTGTCTTCTGTATCGAAGAGCCTCTTAGCTTATGAAAACAGATAGTTCACCATCTACAAATGACAAAATGAAAGGATTTTTGCCTTTTCATTAGCATTTACAATTCAATAAATGTGTCTTAATGAAAAGAATTAATTATTGTGATGTGCCTGATTATTTGACAAACTTTTATTCAAATATTCGTGTACAGAACTTAATAATACCACAACCTAGGATTTATTTGTTTAAACATAGCCTATCTTATTCAGGGGCTACTATGTGAAACACACTATCCAATTGCGAAATCTTTAGAGAAATTTAAATTGAAACCACACACTTTTCTTATGCAGTCATCCGAGATACTTTTATTTTATTCTAAATTCCCTTCGTGGTTATTTTCAACGCGGTATTTCGTTACCATGAATTGATTGTAACCTGAGTTATTGTGTGAATTTTGTGTGGGATAGAGGGTGGGTGGGGGTCGGGATTGGAATTGTTTGTTTGTTTTCTTGTTTTAACAAGGGCTGGATGTAAGATAGGCAGCTATGCCTAATTCGTGTATTTCCCTTGAAAAACAAAGTTTAATCAAAAGTTTAATCTGTGTGTGTGTGTGTGTGTGTGTGTGTGTGTGTGTGTGTGTGTGACAAACGCATAATCGAAATCTGCGTCAGATCTGATGAACAATGTTGTTTTAATGGAAATAATACTGTTGCTCATCAAGGATTCTAGAGTTTTCTGAAGTGGAGAAAGTATTAAATGCGATCGTAGCCTCTGAATAAATGTATTGTTAGAGCTCTCAGCAACGTGTTCGATATTCCTGCAAGTACCAGCAGAGTGAACAATGCGCACACGCACGCACGAGAGCACACACACATGAAAACGCACACGAAGCAGGCTTCCTGTGGTTGAAGAAAGTAGACGAGGCAGCAGGAAATGAAAAGAACTTTTTTTTTACAGATTCAGTGACTTCAAGGGAGGTAAATCTAGTCACCCTAAGCAGTAACTGTTTCAACCGCGGTTACCTCCCATGACTAAGACGAGTAATGAGAACAAAACCGTACACTATCATGACTATGCCCTAAATGCATGCATTCCTTAACGACTTCATTGGTGATGTATTCCACGCACGTATTGGATGACCATGAAGTGCCCGATCACAAATTTCTCAATTCAGTGGACTGCTATCTGGGAGTTTAGGCCTACTCTCGAGTATGCCTCGTCGGTATGGGACCCTCACTCCCAGAAGCACATCGACAAGGTCGAGGCTGTCCAGAGACGTGCTGCCCGTTTCGTCTGCAACCGCTACCATAACACTTCAAGTGTCAGCCAGATGCTGGACTCCCTTGGGTGGCAGTCCCTGGAGGAACGCAGGAAGCTTGCTCGCCTGTCGATGCTGTATAAGATCAAACACAGCATCGTCCACTGTCCTGGCATAAAGTCAAAGCTGGTTCCCCCACCACCACGCCAGCGACGATGTCATAGCCAGCAGTTCAGCCTCATCACCTGCCGAACGCAGTACCAGAGTGCAGCCTTCCTCCCCAGAACAATAAGGGACTGGAATGCCCTACCTCCAGCCATGGTTGAGGCCAGCACTGTCGACACGTTCGTGTCGCGTGCCTCCCGCTAGGACGGGACCACTGTGACTCTTTCCCCCCACCTCCCCAGACTCCCCAACCTGTAAAAAATTAACGTGCCAAAGTAATCACTATTGATGATCGTGGGCAGGAACGGAAAGAAGAAGTTCTCTGGGAAAATGAAAATATGCTCCATCTTTAGACCGTCTTCTACAAAATGCTGGATGCTTCAACTTCAAGATTATCATGTCCAGCGTCCAGCTGTTGAGCACAAGTCAAGTGAATATTGTGAGAGATACATGAACAGTAATAATCAGTCAGAATGTGCTTGTTTGACGAAATGCTCCAAGCCTAACAAGACATGTAGCAATGTCAGTGTATCATGCTCTAATGTACAATTCTCTAATGTGAAGACACAAGGTAATGTAATTTAATAAACGTCCATAACCACAAGTAAATTATTGAATGCCCAAAGCAAAATGAAATAATAATTGTTATATCATGTAAACGTTTGTTTGGAGACCAGTCTGTGCAATAATATTTCAAAGTTCTCTCTCAGCTTGATAATGCTAATGCAAGTCACATTTCAAGTGGTACATTTTGACAGGAAATTGTAAAACAAAAAAAAGCAAAGACTGAATTTCAAATGGAATATTTATTCTCTAAAATAATTGACAACAACAAAGAGTACGACTGAATGGAACATTACACAGTCGTCTGCATTTTAGAATTGGCGCTTGCAGTGCCATGCCCACATGAAATAAAGATGGCAATCCTCAGCATCAATTCATTGTCAAAGACCACCACCTCCTTCACCTCTTTTGAGACAGATGCAAGACAGCATCGCACAAGGAATGCCAAGACAACACAGAAGCTACAAGCACAAAGAAGGTGCAAAACCATAAAAGGTACAGACACTCTATATTGTGTGCAGGTTGTGCTTCTGAGGGACTGCTAAGCCTAAGATTTAACCCTGGGAGACTGAGAAGCAAGCCAAAAGTACTGGAGGTTTGAAGAAACCATAGAATAGAGCGCACAGGCAGAAACTGATCCTGGCAGACAGCATGGATGCCTGGAAGAAATCCCAGAAGAGTGTAAAGCAAACAGGGAGAAACCCCGGCAGACCCTGGAAATGCATGGCGGACCATCAATTTCAATGAAGACATCAATGACAACTAAGATGAGATTGCAGCCCTAGCTGTGAAGCACAGAGCCTGTGGCGACAGCTTCAAACTATGGATGAGTCCCAATTGATGGGTACAGTACAGTAATCTGCCATGTTGGCAGATCTCTGCCTTTCACTGCTACAGGACAAACGAACATTAATTTAAAATGTTTTCCTCCTTTTCTCACTTGTAGCTCCTTAGGAACTACACTTTGCTGATTTTCCATAAGATGCCACACGCCATCAAGTATGTCGCAAGGGACTTTTGGAGGCACTAGAGGGATTCTCAGCACTTTCCATTGAATATGTGGCATTGAATGCACTGGCGCACACGATTACATTTGTAGGTGCCAACAAAAATGCATATGAATACAATTGCATTCCTCAAACAGTGCCTACTCTCAAAAATGAAGCAATGGATATAAATGACATGGTTTGAAACAAGTGACAGTTGTAGTGAATCAATACTGTGATTATAAAAATGCAAAATGGAGATGTCCATAATGGTACAGATGTAGGCTGCCATTCAGTACAGTGCTACATGGATTTTTGTTGCTCCAAATAGCCCACGCAGTACACCTTAAAATAATGTATGATGTCCTGCAATGCTTCACACCACCCTAGCAACCTCTTCCATACCACCCCTTGCTGCCCATCGAAGGTGTGGGCCGGCACTACAGTTTTTCCACTCAAACTCATTGTTCTAATTGTTGAAACCATGTGGGGAACATCAGGTATTACTTCCTCAAGGTAATGACACTTGGCATTTATATTTAAAACACCTGTCAGAGGAGGGAAACACAGAGGTAGCAGCTGACAGTGAGGTCATAACGAAAAGAGCAGCAGGGGGCATAGAAAAGTGGTATGGGACAGCAGAAAAACAATTGGTTATCTCCACGAGGGAGATTCAAAAAACCAATTTCCAGAATTCTATTCTACACATTTTCTAAGGGAAGGACAGAAAAGTGAAGCAAATTATTCTCCTGGGTGGAGACTGATTGGGACAACAAGTTTTCAGAATTCTATTCCACAGAAAACAATTCCAGGATGTACACAGTGAAGTGATCTGCTCTGGAGCAGATGTTTACAGAAAGGAGAGCTACAGTCGGTAGAGGGGGGTGCCTGCATTGTAGTTTATACTACAGCCAGTTCCATCCACTGCAACCCTTGGCGCTGCCGCTGCAAGGACTGTGGTCTGATGAAGGGAAGATGGCTGTCCAGGCAGGCACCTAGGTATCCATAGTGCTCTCTTCCTCATGGTAAAAGTGGCGCTCCAGGAACTTGCTGACATGTTGTTTCAAGCCCTCATCAGTGTGGTACTCCAGACGCTCCATATGAGTCAGCCCCTCATGCTCCTCAAACTGGGCCTTGGTCTGAAAATGCACATTCATGATCACAATAGAGCAAAGCCTGCACATAAGGTATGAACAAGTACACACAGAACTCTGCAACTCAGGGTCAGACACAGATAATTGTCATGAAAACAATCTCAAAAGCCCTATAAGTAACCATAGCACTCATCAAGAATGTTCAATAGTGTTGATACATTGCTGGTTTCTCATCCTACCCTGTGTACTTCTTTACATCAACCAGGTATCAACATTAATTACTGCCTGACTGACCGGGGCAAGTAGTCCTTCCTGTCAGGGCAGGCCATAGCACTGCTCAGCCTACCTGACTGGTAAAGTTATGTTTTCAACAGCCATTGTACTATTCTAAGTTAATCACTTGCATTCTGGTGCCTGATCTATCGTTGGTACTCAACAGACAATCACATTGTGGGTGTGTGTGCGTGCGCACGCATGTGTGTGTGTGTGAACTTGCAAATGAAGGTCTGCAGCACACCAAAAAGTATCGGCAATATAAATGACCAAGAGAGGCATGCTGTAACCTCACCGCCACAAGAGACATATAGCGTAACCTCCCCATTGCTGTGCCTCATGCCCCTTTTAGAGTACAGTTTCACTGTCTCAGATCATCCTTTAAAGTAAACTTCATAATGTCTACCTACTGCAGTTGATAAACAGACACAGACACAGACATACTCCCCCCAAGCATATACCCATGAACACACACAAACACATTTTCTCTCTCTCTCTCTCTCTCTCTCTCTCTCTCTCTCTCTCTCTCTCTCTCTCTCTCTCTCTCTCTCTCTCTCTCTCTCTCATTCATTCATACAAACACACACATAACAAAATAACACACACATATAATATCACACACAAACACACACACAACAAAATAACACACACACAGAATCACACACACACTTACAGAGGGCAAACACTGCAAGGCATGATCCAAAAGATACACTGCCATGTGCAGAATCTCGATGTCCTGAAGCTTCAGCTGCTGTGTGACCACGGGAACAAGACGACCATCCGAAAGAATTTTGCAGATCTCGTCTCCAAAGGATGCCAGGTTGCACAGCAGGTAGAGTGCCTGGAAGACAAAGCAAGTAGTGTTCAGAAGACACAGAGTAAAATATCTGGATGCCAAAGTTAGTACAATGCCTGGAAGACAAAGCAGGTACAATGCCTGGAAGATTAAGATAGTAAGAAGGTACAATGACTGGAAAATAGACCAGGTATAAACTAGGTATGATGCCTTGAAGATAAAACAGGTACAATGGGTGGAAAATAAAGCAGGTACGATGTCTGGAAGGCAAAGCAAGTACAATGCCTGGAAGACAAACTAGGGACAATGCCTGGAAAACAAACTAGGTATGATGCCTGAAAGACAAACCAGGTACAATGTCTGGAAGACAAAGCAGGTATGATGCCTGGAAGACAAAGCGGTACAATGCCTGGAAGACAAAGCAAGTACAGTGTCTAGAAGACAAAGCAAGTACAGTGTCTGGAAGACAAAGCAGGTACAGTGCCTGGAAGACAAAGCAAGTACAGTGCCTGGAAGACAAAGCAGGCACAATGTCTGGAAGACAAAGCAGGTACAGTGCCTGGAAGACAAAGCAGGTACAATGCCTGGAAGACAAAGCAAGTACAGTGTCTGGAAGACAAAGCAAGTACAGTGTCTGGAAGACAAAGCAGGTACAATGTCTGGAAGACAAAGCAAGTACAGTGTCTAGAAGACAAAGCAAGTACAGTGTCTGGAAGACAAAGCAAGTACAGTGCCTGGAAGACAAAGCAAGTACAGTGCCTGGAAGACAAAGCAAGTACAGTGCCTGGAAGACAAAGCAAGTACAGTGTCTGGAAGACAAAGCAAGTACAGTGCCTGAAAGACAAAGCATGTACAGTGTCTGGAAGACAAAGCAGGTTCAAACCTGGAAGACAAACTAGGTATGATGCCTGGAAGACAAAGCAGGTACGATGTCTGGAAGAAAAACTAGATACAATGCCTGGAAGACAAACTAGGTATGATGCCTGGAAGACAAAGCAGGTACAATATCTGGAAGACAAAGCAGGTACAATATCTGGAAGACAAAGCAGGTACAATATCTGGAAGACAAAGCAGGTATGATGTCTGGAAGAAAAACTAGATACAATGCCTGGAAGACAAACTAGGTATGATGCCTGGAAGACAAAGCAGGTACAATGTCTGGAAGACAAAGCAGGTACAATATCTGGAAGACAAAGCAGGTATGATGTCTGGAAGAAAAACTAGATACAATGCCTGGAAGACAAACTAGGTATGATGCCTGGAGGACAAAGCAGGTACAATGTCTGGAAGACAAAGCTGGTACAATGTCTGGAAGACAAAGCAGGTACAATGTCTGGAAGACAAAGCAGGTACAATGCCTGGAAGACAAACTAGGGACAATGCCTGGAGGACAAAGCAGGTACAATGTCTGGAAGACAAAGCAGGTATGATGCCTGGAAGACAAAGCGGTACAATGCCTGGAAGACAAAGCAAGTACAGTGTCTAGAAGACAAAGCAAGTACAGTGTCTGGAAGACAAAGCAGGTACAGTGCCTGGAAGACAAAGCAAGTACAGTGCCTGGAAGACAAAGCAGGCACAATGTCTGGAAGACAAAGCAGGTACAGTGCCTGGAAGACAAAGCAGGTACAATGCCTGGAAGACAAAGCAAGTACAGTGTCTGGAAGACAAAGCAAGTACAGTGTCTGGAAGACAAAGCAGGTACAATGTCTGGAAGACAAAGCAAGTACAGTGTCTAGAAGACAAAGCAAGTACAGTGTCTGGAAGACAAAGCAAGTACAGTGCCTGGAAGACAAAGCAAGTACAGTGCCTGGAAGACAAAGCAAGTACAGTGCCTGGAAGACAAAGCAAGTACAGTGTCTGGAAGACAAAGCAAGTACAGTGCCTGAAAGACAAAGCATGTACAGTGTCTGGAAGACAAAGCAGGTTCAAACCTGGAAGACAAACTAGGTATGATGCCTGGAAGACAAAGCAGGTACGATGTCTGGAAGAAAAACTAGATACAATGCCTGGAAGACAAACTAGGTATGATGCCTGGAAGACAAAGCAGGTACAATATCTGGAAGACAAAGCAGGTACAATATCTGGAAGACAAAGCAGGTACAATATCTGGAAGACAAAGCAGGTATGATGTCTGGAAGAAAAACTAGATACAATGCCTGGAAGACAAACTAGGTATGATGCCTGGAAGACAAAGCAGGTACAATGTCTGGAAGACAAAGCAGGTACAATATCTGGAAGACAAAGCAGGTATGATGTCTGGAAGAAAAACTAGATACAATGCCTGGAAGACAAACTAGGTATGATGCCTGGAGGACAAAGCAGGTACAATGTCTGGAAGACAAAGCAGGTACAATGTCTGGAAGACAAAGCAGGTACAATGTCTGGAAGACAAAGCAGGTACAATGTCTGGAAGACAAACTAGGGACAATGCCTGGAGGACAAAGCAGGTACAATGTCTGGAAGACAAAGCAGGTACAATGTCTGGAAGATAAAGATAGTGCAATTCCTTGAAAACATTTTACTCTCATTTAATTAACTGCTGCCTTTTCTAAATACATAAATACAAAGGAAGGATCACAGAAATGTAGAGAATGCATAGCAGGACAGAATCTAGCAGCTTTATATCTGATTATCTTCTGCTTAGTTAACAGCTAGGGCACACAGAGTTCACCCTTTCCTCCATTGTTACACAATTTAGTGCATACATACCTCCTGTTTGATGTCGTAGGCACCTGCTATATACTGCAGAGCACTCTCCACAGCATGGCTGCAAGCAACCTGTTTTGCAATGCCTTCCTCACCTGTACACACAAAAGTAAAGTCACACTGCTGTATGCACAATCAACTCACTACAGCAACACAGACACAAGCTACAGCAATGCAGACACAAGCTATAGCAATGCAGACACAAGCTACAGCAATGCAGACACAAGCTACACCAATGCAGACACAAGCTACAGCAATGCAGACACACGCTACAGCAATGTAGACACATGTTACAGCAATGCAGACACACACTACAGCAATGCAGACACATGTTACAGCAATGCAGACACAAGCTAAAGAATGCAGACACAAGCTATAGCAATGCAGACACAAGCTACAGCAATGCAGACACATGTTACAGCAATGCAGACACACACTACAGCAATGCAGACACATGTTACAGCAATGCAGACACAAGCTACAGCAACACAGACACAAGCTATAGCAATGCAGACACAAGCTACAGCAATGCAGACACAAGCTACAGCAATGCAGACACATGTTACAGCAATGCAGACACACATTACAGCAATGCAGACACACACTACAGCAATGCAGACACAAGCTACAGCAATGCAGACACAGGCTACAGCAATGCAGACACATGTTACAGCAATGCAGAAACACACTACAGCAATGCAGACACACACTACAGCAACACAGACACAAGCTACAGCAATGCAGACACACACTACAGCAACACAGACACAAGCTACAGCAATGCAGACACAGGCTACAGCAATGCAGACACAAGCTACAGCAATGCAGACACAAGCTACAGCAATGCAGACACAAGCTACAGCAATACAGACACACACTACAGCAATGCAGACACACACTACAGCAATGCAGACACAAGCTACAGCAATGCAGACACACACTACAGCAATGCAAACACAAGCTACAGTAATGCAGACACACACTACAGCAATGCAGACACAAGCTACAGCAATGCAGACACAAGCTATAGCAATACAGACACAAGCTACAGCAATGCAAACACAAGCTACAGCAATGCAGACACAAGCTACACCAATGCAGACACAAGCTACATCAATGCAGACACACATTACAGCAATGCAGACACAAGCTACAGCAATGCAGACACAAGCTACAGCAATGCAGACACAAGCTACAGCGATGCAGACACAAGCTACAGCAATGCAGACACACACTACAGCAATGCAGACACAAGCTATAGCAATGCAGACACAAGCTACAGCAATGCAGACACAAGCTACAGCAATGCAGACACACATTACAGCAATGCAGACACAAGCTACAGCAATACAGACACAAGCTACAGCAATGCAGACACACACTACAGCAATGCAGACACAAGCTTCAGCAATGCAGACACACACTACAGCAATGCAGACACAAGCTACAGCAATGCAGACAAACGCTACAGCAATGCAGACACACACTACAGCAATGCAGACACAAGCTACAGCAATGCAGACACAAGCTACAGCAATGCAGACACAAGCTACAGCAATGCAGACACATACTACAGCAATGCAGACACAAGCTACAGCAATGCAGACACAAGCTACAGCAATGCAGACACAAGCTATAGCAATGCAGACACAAGCTACAGCAATGCAGACACAACCTACAGCAATGCAGACACACACTACAGCAATGCAGACACAACCTACAGCAATGCAGACACACACTACAGCAATGCAGATACAACCTACAGCAATGCAGACACAACCTACAGCAATGCAGACACACACTACAGCAATGCAGACACAGGCTACAGCAATGCAGACACAAGCTACAGCAATGCAGACACACACTACAGCAATGCAGACACAAGCTACAGCAATGCAGACACAAGCTACAGCAATGCAGACACAAGCTACAGCAATGCAGACACACGCTACAGCAATGCAGACACAAGCTACAGCAATGCAGACACAAGCTACAGCAATACAGACACAAGCTACAGCAATGCAGACACACACTACAGCAATGCAGACACAAGCTACAGCAATGCAGACACAAGCTACAGCAATGCAGACACACACTACAGCAATACAGACACAAGCTACAGCAATGCAGACACACACTACAGCAATACAGACACAAGCTACAGCAATGCAGACACAAGCTACAGCAATGCAGACACACACTACAGCAATGCAGACACAAGCTACAGCAATGCAGACACAAGCTACAGCAATGCAGGCACACGCTACAGCAATGCAGGCACACGCTATAGCAATGCAGACACACACTACGGCAATGCAGACACAAGCTACAGCAATGCAGGCACACGCTACAGCAATGCAGACACAAGCTACAGCAATGCAGACACAAGCTACAGCAATGCAGACACAAGCTACAGCAATGCAGACACAAGCTACAGCAATGCAGACACAAGCTACATCAATGCAGACACACACTACAGCAATGCAGACACACACTACAGCAATGCAGACACAAGCTACAGCAATACAGACACAAGCTACAGCAATGCAGACACAAGCTACAGCAATGCAGACATAAGCTACAGCAATGCAGACACACACTACAGCAATGCAAACACAAGCTACAGCAATGCAGACACAAGCTACAGCAATGCAGACACACACTACAGCAATGCAGACACAAGCTACAGCAATGCAGACACAAGCTACACCAATGCAGACGAGTCATTCTTTGCTCCTCGTGCCTAAAAGGGGGAAATAGACCCAATTTTGAAATTTTCTAGTGCAATATTTCATCTTATGGCATTGCAAAGTGAACAACTCTATCTGTTTGAATATGTTAACACAAAATCTGTAGATTTTTTTCTTGCAATGTAAACTCAGATCTTAGGGGGGGTGGCTATGATGGTAACCTGCATGATGTGGTGTCACAAAAGCCTGCCAATAAATGTTTTAAATTAATTTTTTGCAGAAAATCATTAATAAAATTAGAAAACCTCGTATTACTACTCAATTGTATGTTTTTCAGAGATACCAGGTAAAAATTAAAACAATTGTGACGCAAGCAATAGCGTGACACCACGCGCAGGTTACCACTCCCACCGTTATTTTGCTATGCAAAACTAATTTTCATAAAATGATCCAGATACTCTTGCCATATGTTTGCCACATAAATACAGATAAAATTACACCAGTGAAAGAAAATCTGATAACTTTTTAATACAAACTTTTTAATAAAAACAGAAAATGGTAACCTGCATGTGCGTGACACCATTTCATATCAAATTGAGGGGGGGACACACAAAATGGCAGTTTCTATATTAAAGAATCAAAGAAACAACATTAAAATAAAACAGGTGAAAAACTTTATAATTGGTCTTCATCACTCTCTCTCTCTCTCTCTCTCTCTATCTCTCCAGCAAACGCACAGTTGTCGCAGGTAACTCCGGTCATCAGCTTGAGAGAGAAGTCTCTCTCTCTCTCTTTCTCTAATTATAATTTTTAAAAATAATGTCCACGTCGATCCAGCTGGGCCTCCAAGACTTTCTCCACTTCATCAAGCAAAACAATTGCTTCATCTGCAATGTCAGGAAAGTAATAAGAAGCACCCTGCTTCTTTAGAAACGAGATTTCCACCCCACCCAAGTCCGACCTGACAGTTTTGACGCATCCTACAAACTGCTGAAGCTGAACACGCGATGCTCTCGGTTCATCGTCAAAAATGCTCAAAATATCCTTGCTATTAAAAAACGAGATCTTTAATTCAGTAAAGAAAAGCATTACAAACAGTTGCAAACTCAACTCCGTGCATGATGTAGTGAAAATGAAGACAAATTAGCAACAACACGTTCTTGCTATAGTCCGTTTAAACATTGCTTCGTCAGTCGAGACGCTAACAATATGCCGCCTGACTGACTTCGCGCGCCTGGGGAGCTATGCTAAGATCTGGCCGCATTAATGTATCTGCGTGTTGTGACAAACGTCTTGCTCGGCGGTACTGTACTCCATGCACCTTAACGGTCTGCGTGATTCGGGTGTAATCTTAAGCTAAACGGCGATTATTGGCGCTGCTCAATTGGTCGAAGTGGGAATGTTTAAACGGACTATAGCAAGAACGCGCATGCGCAGAATCATTCGCTATGACTCGAGCTCATCGGCGTCTGTCGTAACTTGCGCACTTCAACAAGTGTGTGTGTGACGCCTCACTGAATTTGGTGTAACACGTGTTACTACGTGGTAATTTGCCGTAAAACGTCATCAAGTCTTATGAAGTGTTAGAAAACTGATCTTCCAAGCCCTTTCTGACCCCGCGAAAATTTCGCGCTGTTAAAATATTTATCTAAAACAAACTGAGGTAACCTGCGTGATGAACGTGACGCCAAAATCAAAATAATTCAGATAAAGTTCCATGCAGTAGCTGTGTTGTCATAAAACTAAAATTATTGTGTTTGTTTCATTGGTTTTTCAGTTGAGACTAAAATTTTCCTTCTGTGGTAGATACATCGTCTGCTAGATCGGTTTTTCATGGTCGGAATTTTGTGACGCCACGAGAACGCAGGTTACCCTTCATTTGAACCCCAATTTTTACAGTGATAAACAAGCAAGCGACTGCAATACATTAGTCTGCTGCTTTATTTGATCAATGATATTCACCAAAAGAAAAAGTACTTGAGGATTATTATCATTGGTGTTTAAGAAAGGAAGGTTTTTAGAGCAAGGGGTCGGCATTCCTCTTTTCCGGCGCCATTTTGTGCACTAAATTTAAGGTCAAACCCAAATTAATAATGTTAAAAACGGGATATTTGTTATGAGGCTGATTTTCCAGTTACATTGACATCAGCAAAATGCATTAGTGACTTTTTTTCTTCTTCAAAAGTCACTATTCATTGATAAATTTTAGTGTGAACGTAGTGTACCCTCAGTGGCACGAGGAGCAAAGAATGACTCAGACACAAGCTACACCAATGCAGACACAAGCTACAGCAATGCAGACACAAGCTACAGCAATGCAGACACAGGCTACAGCAATGCAGACACAAGCTACAGCAATGCAGACACAAGCTACAGCAATGCAGACACAAGCTACAGCAATGCAGACACACTACAGCAATGCAGACACAAGCTACAGCAATGCAGACACACTACAGCAATGCAGACACAAGCTACAGCAATGCAGGCACACGCTACAGCAATGCAGACACACACTACAGCAATGCAGACACAAGCTACAGCAATGCAGACACACACTACAGCAATGCAGACACACTACAGCAATGCAGACACACACTACAGCAATGCAGACACACGCTACAGCAATGCAGACACAAGCTACAGCAATGCAGACACAAGCTACAGCATTGCAGATACAAGCTACAGCAATGCAGACACAAGCTACAGCAATGCAGACACAAGCTACAGGAATGCAGACAAAGCTACGCAAAGCACCAAAGCCACCGCTGCACGCAGTGCCTAGCCGCAAAGCGGATAGTAAATAAATAAATGAATGAATGAACGAATGAATGAATGAATGAATGAATGAATGAATGAAGGTTTACAGTCTATCACCCTTTGTGAGCTCTTCAATTAAGGGCATTGACTACAAAATCACTTGAGCTAGTTAGATGGAGAGGAAGTCATCTCAATTTTGCTAGGTGCTTGCCTTTCATGAATCCTGTAGGGGGACACAGGGGGTCTATTCTTACCCTCAACCTGCAATGGGGACACAGTGGATCTATTCTTACCCTCAACCTGCAATGGGGACACAGGGGGTCTATTCTTACCCTCAACCTGCAATGGGGACACAAGCTACAGGAAAGCAGAGACAAGCCAGAGGAGAGTGTACACACCTGTGAGGTTGGACAGGACCCAGAGAGTCTCCTTGGCAATGTGGCGGTGAGGGGACTCCAGCAGTTTGACCAGAGTGGGCAGCAAGTCTTCATTGCTGCAGGCTTGCTTCGCGTACTCGTCAGGCCCACTCACCATGTTGCCCAGGCAGCGCAGGAATGGTGTCAGCACCTGCAGAATGCACATCCTTTCTGAATCATATTCATATGCACTCACATGCACATTCATACATATTCATACACACATGCAGGAACACACAAACACACATGCATGAATGTACGCGAACACACACACACACACACACACACACACATGCAAGCATACAGACATGCACACATATAATAGTACATATGCATGCACCTTCACAGAGGCACATGCATGTATACACACTAAAGGTATGCACACACAAGTTTACTTATGCATCACACGCACACATTTACCTATGTACACACACACACACACACACACACACACACACACACACACACACACACACACACACACACATGCATAGAAGCACATTCACACATACTGGTCACACACAAACACATATATGCATGTATACAATTACAGCCTCTTTGGCTGCTTGGGGCCACCCTTGGCCGAGCTACAGAAGCAGACCCTGACAGTCCAATAGCCAGTTGTTCCAGTTGAGTAGAGCATTGAGCAGCTCCAGCCTTTCATCACACTTATTTTCACAGGTTAACACACACACCTACTCTGCCTGTATGTTACACTCAAACGCAGAAGCCAAAACAAATCCTCTCTACCATTATGCAACACTCATACACACAGGCCAACACACACATCTGCTCTGCATATATGTCACACTCAATCACATAGGGCAACAAACACATCTGCTCCTCCTCTATGTTACATTCATATACATGGGTCAACACACACACTTCTGCTTGTATGTCACACTCATTTACGCAGGCCAACACAAACCATTGCCTGTATTCACTCATATACACAGGCTGACACACGTCTGCATTGCCTGTATGCCATACTGATATACACAGGCTGACACACATTTGCTCTTCCTGTATGACACGCACAGGCCAACACACACATCTGTCTTGCCTGTATGTCATACTCATATACACAGGCCAACACACACATCGCTTTGCCTGTATGTCATACTCATATACGCAGGCCGACACACACACCTCATGTTCCACTCACCATGGGGTCTGGTTCATGATCCTTGGACAGTCTGATCAGGATGTTGGTCACTTCTGGCAGCAGTCCCTTCTCCACCAAAACTACCCCCTGGTGGCAACTGCAACCATAAACACTGATTCAGTCTTGGCAGTAACACTTTGTCTTGTCAGTAAGGCTCAGTCTAGGCACCAAGGCTCAGTCTAGGCACCAAGGCTCAGTCTAGGCACCAAGGCTCAGTCTAGGCACCAAGGCTCAGTCTAGGCACCAAGGCTCAGTCTAGGCACCAAGGCTCAGTCTAGGCACCAAGGCTCAGTCTAGGCACCAAGGCTCAGTCTAGGCACCAAGGCTCAGTCTAGGCTCCAAGGCTCAGTCTAGGCACCAAGGCTCAGTCTAGGCACCAAGGCTCAGTCTAGGCACCAAGGCTCAGTCTAGGCACCAAGGCTCAGTCTAGGCACCAAGGCTCAGTCTAGGCACCAAGGCTCAGTCTAGGCACCAAGGCTCAGTCTAGGCACCAAGGCTCAGTCTAGGCACCAAGGCTCAGTCTAGGCACCAAGGCTCAGTCTAGGCAGTAACAATCTAGGGAATAATGCAGTTTTGAAAGTAACGCTAAATCTTAGCAGTTACACTATGTCTTGGAAGTAACACTAGGTCTTGGCAGTAACATTCAGTTTAGGCAGTAATGTTCAGACTCAGCAGTAAAGTTCAGTCTTGGCAGCAACACTCAATCTTGACACTAACACTAGGTCTATGGCAGTAATAATTGGTCTTGGCAGTAACACTCTGTCTTGGCAGTATTACTCAGTCTTGGCAGTAATACTCAGTCTTGGCAGTCACACAGTCTTGGCAGTAAAGCTCGGACTCAGCAGATAGGTTCAGTATTGGCAGTCACACAGTCTTGACAGTAACACTTGGTCTTGGCAGTTACACTATGGACACATAGTCTTGACAGTTACAGTCTAGGCAGTAATGTTCAGTCTTGGCAGTGTGATGGAGTGGCATGAGGCATGATGGTAGCAGGGTGCAGGTATGAGACAAATCGTACTTGCTTTCCACAACTTTATTCACTCATGGGTACAGGAGCTCCTGGCTGGTCCGAGACCTGATGATCATGGCCTGGACCAACCCAAGACCTGGTGGCAGTGGTCTCTCTCCCAGATGGGATGGGGTCTCTCTAAGCAAGCACTGCAGCCTCTATTTATTGGGATGGACAAGAGTAGGAACAAAGCGGGAACAGAACCGGAAGGGTTCACTTCCGGGGGTCTTTCAAAGGACAGATGTGGAGAAAACGGGGGGGGGGGGGGGGGGGGGGGGGGGGGGGCGTGCGGGGTCAGAGAGGCGTGGGAACAGGGAGCAGAGAGGCATGGGTGGGTGCTGACAATCTGGCTGCTCCGAAAACTGACCTCTTGGAGACAACTATTTCAGCCAGCGTCCAGCCTGGCACTGCTAGAGGAGAGGAATGGCCCAATGACAGCGGGAGATAAAGGGAGCCAGAGGGGAAACGAGACAGGAGAGAGAGAGAGAGAGAGAGAGAGAGAGAGAGAGAGAGAGAGAGAGAGAGAGAGAGAGAGAGAGAGAGAGAGAGAGTTAGTTACATGGCAAGATATCGACAAAAATGAGAGCGAATAATTCAGTAGGGGAGGATTTCCTCTTGATTACAGCAGTAACACTGAATCTCAGCAGTAACACCTTTTCTTGGCAGAAGTGCTCAGTATTGGCAGTGACACTCAGTCTAGGAAGTGATATTCAGTCTTGGCAGTAATGTTCAGTCTCAACATTAATTCTTGGTCTCGGCAGTATTGCTCATTCTCCACAGTTACAGTCTTGGCAGCAAGAGCATTAAGAGACTGAGTGCTAAATATGGACATGTTATCAAGGTAAGAGAAAGTGTCCATAGTTGCTCACCTTTTGGATGACAAGTAGGTGAGCACCCAAGCCAGTTCTGTCAGCAACTCCTTGTTGGACTCGGCCACTTTCAGTCTTTCAGACAGGGCCTTGGTCACACCCTTTTTCACCATCTCCCTGCAGAAGAACAAAATGTACTCTGCATAAGCTCTTTTCCCCATCTCCCTGCAGAAGGACAAAATGTACTCTGCATAAACTCTTTTCCCCATCTCCCTGCAGTTTTAGCTGTGGCCTTTCCTTTTCTTTCCCTACCTTACATTGCAAGTCACAAACATCAACCACAGGAGAACTTCCCAGCCCTAGGGGTGATACACATCATCACTCCTTGGTCCTTAGAAATGCTGCCTTGGAAATACTCTGCTTCAAGTTCTTGTCTCTCTGCCTTGGCAACTTCTCATTCACATCTGTGTCAAACATCACAGCCTTAGAAACACTCTCACCTCTCTCTCCCAGGATCACTTAGTGATAGACTTACACTCCTGTATAACACTGAGAGAGAGAGAGAGAGAGAGAGAGAGAGAGAGAGAGAGAGAGAGAGAGAGAGAGAGAGAGAGAGAGAGAGAGAGAGAGGGAGGGAGGGAGGAAGGGCGACACAATATTAACTCGATTGATTGATTCTTGGCTATGTGCCATTAATAGGTCACAGTTGATTGGTTCCATCTTTCTTGATCTAAAGAAAGCATTTGACATGGTTCATCATGACAGTTTTAGATTTTAATTGAAAAATTATCACAATATCTAAATGGTTGTAACACTGTGAAATTCTTTTAATCATTCTTAAAAGACAGACAGCAGTATGTCTATTTTAATGGACATGCTTCTTTTTGTGGCCATTTACAATTGGGTGTGCCACAAGGTTCTGTCTTAGGTCCTCTTTTGTTCTGTCTATTCATCAATTATCTACCATTACATATCTCTGATAAAGAGGTTACATGTGATATGTTTGCTGATGATGTAACACTTTCAACCTCAGGTGTCAGAACTGAAAGTGTGGCAGTAAAACTTCAAATACGTTCCTGATGCTCTTTCAATCATATGGTCATTAATACTTCCAAAACGAAACATATGGTGATAACTACGAGACAAAAACATCAATTATATCCTTTACCTCTTCCTCTTGTTCTTGATTCTTTGAGAATTGAAAAAATTGTTGAGCACAAAGTTCTTGGTGTAATAATTGATGATCATTTAGGATGGCAATCACACATTGATTATATTTGTTTTTAAAAAATCAATAAATCTATTTCTTCTCTCCAAATTAAGACATATTGTTGACGTTCAAACTTGCAACATCTTCTTCCATGCTCATATCTTATCTCACGTTAATTATGAGTCAACAATTTGGGATGGCTGTAGTGACACTAACTTGAAAAGGCTGAAGTCATTGTATCGAAGAGCCTCTTAGCTTATGAAAACAGATAGTTCACTATCTACAAATGACAAAATGAAAGAACTTAACATAATTATTGCCTTTTCATAAGCATTTACAATTCAATAAATGTGTCTTAATGAAAATAATTAATGATTGTGATGTGCCTGATTATTTGATAAACTTATTCCAACATTCAAATATTCGTGTACAGAACGTTATAATACCACAACATAGGATTGATTTGTTTAAACATAGCCTATCTTATTCAGGGGCTACTACTGTACTAGGTGGAACACACTATTCAATTCTCTAATTTTCATAAAATTGTGAAATGTTTTGAGAAATTTAAATTGAAATTACACACTTTTCTTATGCAGTCATCCTAGATATTTTCATCTTATTCTAAATCCACTTTGTGGCTGTTTTCAACGTGGTATTTCGTTACCATGAATCGATTGTAATCTGTGTTATTGTGTGAATTTTGTGTGGAATAGAGTGTGGGTGGGTGGGTGGGTAGGGATAGGGGATGGGATTGGATTTGTTTGTTTGTTTTCTTGTTTTATCAAGGGCTGGATGTAAGATAGGCAGTTATGCCTAATTCATGTATTTCCCTTGAAAAAAAATATTTCTCACACACACACACACACACACACACACACACACACACACACACACACACACACACATCCATCACACTTACTCAGCGCTGGTCTCACACTCCCGTGCCAGGTTGGAGAGGGCAAAGGCAGCAGACTGGGCAACATGCTCATCTTGGTGCTGGGAATAGAAGATGGAGGGCAGTGCCTAATCATAAAAATCAAACAGTGTTAATAGGATGTATGAGGCCAGCACTGAGTGTGATGTATGTATATGTGTGTGTGTGTGTGTGTGAGAGTGAGAGAGAGAGAGAGAGAGAGAGAGAGAGAGAGAGAGAGAGAGAGAGAGAGAGAGAGAGAGAGAGAGAGAGAGAATGAATGAATAATGAATGAATGAATGAATACAAGATAAGTGGTTTCATGGGATGGAAAACAACTCAGAGCTCAGGAACAGAATGAGACACTATGAACACATGTCTTTGTCAAACACTGCAACTGAAGTCACATAGTCAACACATACCTCCATTGTCAAAACACACAACACATACCTCCATGGTCAAAACACACAACACATACCTCCATTGTCAAAACACACAACACATACCTCCATTGTCAAAACACACAACACATACCTCCATGGTCAAAACACACAACACATACCTCCAATAGTCACACAAACACACCATCAGTCACATACACAATACACATCAGCAGCAGTCACACAAACACATGTACACCCCACACCCACACCCACCCACACACTCCCCAAACCCAGAGACACACACACACAATGCATACCTCCGGCAGTCTCACACACACACACACACACACACTTACACCACACACACACAGACGATGCATACCTCCAGAAGTCACACACATACGCACACAACACATACACACACATAATGCATACCTTCAGTAGTTACACACACACACACACCACACCATACACACACACACACACAATGCATACCTCCAGCAGTCACACACATACACACACACAATGCATACCTTCAGTAGTTACACACATGCACACACACACACGCGCACGCTCGCACGCACACATACACACTGCATACCTCCAGCAGGGACACCAAGGGCGGCACACAGCCCTGGGAGAAGAGAATGTCTCGGCACTCCTTGCTGTCACCTGCCAGATTGCCAATGGCCCATGCACACTGGTCCTGTGATAGAAAGTACACAATACAATACTATCGGCTCACTCACATTGGCTTCCTGGGTGTACAATGTAAGTGTGTGTGACATCGTGGATGTGTAGCATCTTGGCATGAACTCATCCATGAACTGTGTTGGCGAGGATGAACAGTGTAGTGTGCATACTGTATTGGTGTGTGTATTGTGTTGATGTGTGGTCTGTGTTGGTGTGTGTATTGTGTTGATGTGTGGTCTGTGTTGGTGTGTGTATTGTGTTGATGTGTGGTCTGTGTTGGTGTGTGTATTGTGTTGATGTGTGGTCTGTGTTGGTGTGTGTATTGTGTTGATGTGTGGTCTGTGTTGGTGTGTGTATTGTGTTGATGTGTGGTCTGTGTTGGTGTGTGTATTGTGTTGGTGAGCACAGCATGCTGGTGCTCTCCTGTGTTAATGAGTGTATCGAGTTGGCATGTGTACAACTTAGGTGCATATACTGTGTTGGTGAGAGTATTGTGTTGGCATCTGCACTGTGTTGGTGCATATACTCTGTGTGTGTGTGTGTGTGTGTTTTGGTGAGTGAACTGTGTTGGTGTATATAATTGTGTGGGTGTTTACTGTTTTGGTGCATTGTGATGGTGTACTCCTTTCTTGTGGATTGAGGGTAAAAATAGACCCATTGCATCTCCCTATACATCTTAGAAAAGGCTAACGACTAAGGTAGTTAAGACTTACTTACTTTTACCAGCTCTAGTGATTTTCATGATCAATGGCCTTAATTAGCCTACAAAGGCTGATAGGCCATAACAACTTTATTCATCATTGATCATTCATAGATTGTGTTAGTGTTCATGCTGCATAGGTGTGTACATTGTGTTGGTGTTCATGCTGCATAGGTGTGTACATTGTGTTGGTGTATGCAGTGTGCTACTGTAACCACTGCTTATGTTCGTGCGTTGTGTGGGCATGTGCTCTGTGTTGGTCCCTACCTGCAATTTGGTGCTGGCAGAGGACAGAAAGGTGGTCAGGTAGGGGGCTGCTGCTTTTGCAACGAGCAGCGCCTGCTCCTGGCTGCCCGTGGCCAGGTTGGTCAAACACCAGGCTGCCTCCAGCTGCTGCTCCACCTCACTTCCTGTCAGGATCTGCACCAGGCACTGCAGTCCGCTCTCCACACTGCATCACACAGATACTGGCCTGACCACAGAGATTGATACCTCAAGATAGCAGAGTAGAAACACAGGAAGGCAGACTAGCATACAGATACTAGCAAGAACAGAGAGAGAGAGGAGAAGGAAGATGCTCAGGTAGTGAGAAAACTGGCAAGCAAACAGAAAATTGGAAATAGGGGAGGAAAAAAAGGGGCAGATAGACAGATGGAAGAGAAGACATAAAAGCAGAAGGAACTGAGGACAGACAGACATACAAAAACATAGACATATACACACATGCGCACACACACACACATATGCATGCATGCACAAGGAGACAGGTGGATAAAGACCAATAGACAAACAGAAAGACAGAGACTCACACAGAGACAGACTCACACACACACACACACACACTCACACACACACACACATAAGCTCACACAGACTCACACAGACCTGCACACACACACACACACACACACACACACACACACACACACACACACACACACACACACACACACACACAAACATAGAGACAGCAGACCTGGGTACCCCAAATTTTGCCTCAGCGTACTCACTGGTTCAGATATGCGTATTTTTTTAAACTGTGCGTATTTTTTGCGCGGACCGACAATTTCAAAAATGCAGCGTTTGATTTGCATACAAAGAGGCAATGCAAGTGAAGAGTTACCTCCCCCTTGACCGCTGAATCCGGCTGTTTAGTTGAAGCGAAACTATGTATCTCTACAGGAGGACACTGGTCACGTAAGCATCCGGCAGCGCGCCTGAACTGATTTTGGAGAGAGAGAGAGAGAGAGAGAGAGAGAGAGAGAGAGAGAGAGAGAGAGAGAGAGAGAGAGAGAGAGAGAGAGAGAGAGAACTTGAACTTTTTGTCAAGGCCCTCAGCCCATTGCAAATACAGGAGTTTACCATAAAACACAAGTAATCATCGCCAGTTTAGTCAGAGCGGGTCAAACCGTTCCCGGGACCATACATCTGTCCCCTATTCTGAGGGTACGCATTTCAAGAGCATAATATATGTACATAGCTAAAGATCTTATTTTTCTCGTGTCAGACTCTCGCATTATTACTGTACTCATGGATCCAGTATATCTATTAGGTAACAGATGTCTTAGGTATTTCGAGCGCAGTTCATTGTATGCAGTGCATCTACAAAGAAAATGTTCTTCATCCTCTCTATCCCCACAGAATGCACATCCGAGATCAGTCTCGTCTGCATATCTTCTATTTATCTTCAGGTCGATGCTAAACCTGAATCGAATCAAAATGCGCCTGAACTGATTTTGGCTCGAGAGAGAGAGATCAAGAGAGAGAGAGAGAGAGAGAGAGAGAGAGAGAGAGAGAGAGAGAGAGAGAGAGAGACAGAGAGAGAGAGAGAGAGAGAGAGAGAGACAGAGAGAGAGAGAGACAGAGAGAGAGAGAGACAGAGAGTTAGAGAGAGAGAGAGAGAGAGAGAGAGAGAGAGGTGTATGATTTCACGATTGTTGTATTTTTCGATTTCACCATTGTCGTATTTTTTCACACAAGTCGTAGTAGTCGTATTTTCAATAGTTTGGCGTAAAAAATACGCCAAAATCGTATAGGTAAACAGGTCTGAGACAGACAGACAGACAGACACACACACACACACACAGACCTGAAGAAGAGGTCAATAGCCTCTGGGCTCTGGGCAAAGGCCTTCCTCAGGGTCTGCAGACACTCCAGCCTGTGCTCCCCCTTCTTCTGCAGCTGAACACATGCTGCCTGCACCTGTAGTAGTATGGATTTCTTAGTACTGTAGAGTAACACAATAACAAAGGCTGCAAAACTATAAATATGTATGGCAGTGTTAAACACAAGGCCTTCAAACTACATGTACAGTACCACTCAAATGAAGGTCTTTTGAGCAGTGATGACAGTTCTCAACACAAGGCTTTCTGGACAGTGATGACAGTTCTCAACACAAGGCTTTCTGGACAGTGATGACAGTTCTCAACACAAGGCTTTCTGGACAGTGATGACAGTTCTCAACACAAGGCTTTCTGGACAGTTATGACAGTTCTCAACACAAGGCTTTCTGGACAGTGATGACAGTTCTCAACACAAGGCTTTCTGGACAGTGATGACAGTACTCAACACAAGGCTTATGGGACAGTGATGACTATTCAAATCAAGGTCTTTTGAGCAGTGGTGACAGTGATCAACACAAAGCTTATGGAACAGTGATGACAGTACTCAACATGTGGTTTATGAGACAGTGATGACAGTACTCAACACAAAGCCTTTGGGATGGTGATGACAGTACTCAACATGTGGTTTATGGGACAGTGATGACAATAATCAACACAAGGCTTATGGGACAGTGATGGCAGTAATCAACACAAGGCTTATGGGACAGTGATGACAGTGCTCAACACAAGGATTATGGGACAGTGATGGCAGTAATCAACACAAGGCTTATGGGACAGTGATGACAGTAATCAACACAAGGCTTATGGGACAGTGATGGCAGTAATCAACACAAGGCTTATGGGACAGTGATGACAGTAATCAACACAAGGCTTATGGGACAGTGTTGACAGTAATCAACACAAGGCTTATGGGACAGTGATGACAGAACTCAACACAAGGCTTATGGGACAGTGATGACAGTAATCAACACAAGGCTTATGGGACAGTGTTGACAGTACTCAACACAAGGCTTATGGGACAGTGATGACAGTACTCAACACAAGGCTTATGGGACAGTGTTGACAGTACTCAACACAAGGCTTATGGGACAGTGATGACAGTAATCATCACAAGACTTATGGGACAGTAATAACTATACTCAACACAAGGCTTATGGGACAGTGATGACAGAACTCAACACAAGACTTATGGGACAGTAATAACTATACTCAACACAAGGCTTATGGGACAGTGATGACAGAACTCAAAACAAGGCTTATGGGACAGTGTTGACAGTAATCAACACAAGGCTTATGGGACAGTGATGACAGTAATCAACACAAGGCTTATGGGACAGTGATGACAGAACTCAACACAAGGCTTATGGGACAGTAATAACTATAGTCTATACTCAACACAAGGCTTATGGGACAGTGATGACAGTGCTCAACACGAGGATGGATGGATGGATGGATGTTGTTTTACGGCCTATCAGCCTTTGTAGGCTATTTAAGGCCAGTAAGCATGAAAATCACTAAAGCAGTTTAGAGTAAACACAAATCAAGTCACGGTGTCCCTAGTTATTCGCCTCTTACGAATCGTGTAGGGAGACACGGTGGGTCAATTCTTACCCCGAACCCACAGGGGGAGCTCAACACAAGGCTTATGGGACAGTGATGACAGTGCTCAACACAAGGCTTATGGGACAGTGATGACAGTAATTAACACAAGGCTTATGGGACAGTGATGACAGTAATCAACACAAGGCTTATGGGACAGTGATGACAGTGCTCAACACAAGGCCTATGGGACAGTGATGACAGTAATTAACACAGGGCTTATGGGACAGTGATGGCAGTACTCAACACAAGGCTTATGGGACAGTGATGACAGTGCTCAACACAAGGCTTATGGGACAGTGATGACAGTAATCAACACAAGGCTTATGGGACAGTGATGACAGTACTCAACACAAGGCTTATGGGACAGTGATGACAGTAATCAACACAAGGCTTATGGGACAGTGATGACAGTAATCAACACAAGGCTTATGGGACAGTGATGACAGTAATCAACACAAGGCTTATGGGACAGTGATGGCAGTACTCAACACAAGGCTTATGGGACAGTGATGACAGTAATCAACACAAGGCTTAAGGGACAGTGATGACAGTAATCAACACAAGGCTTATGACTATGAGGCAGCTAGGGCAGTACTTAACACAAGTACTAAGGGACAGTGATGACAGTACTCAACACAAGGCTTATGGGACAGTGATGACAGTACTCAACACAAGGCTTATGGGACAGTGATGACAGTGCTCAACACAAGGCTTATGGAACAGTGATGACAGTACTCAACACAAGGCTTATGGGACAGTGATGGCAGTAATCAACACAAGGCTTATGGGACAGTGATGACAGTGCTCAACACAAGGCTTATGGGACAGTGATGACAGTAATCAACACAAGGCTTATGGGACAGTGATGACAGTACTCAACACAAGGCTTATGGGACAGTGATGACAGTACTCAACACAAGGCTTATGGGACAGTGATGACAGTACTCAACACAAGGTGTATGACTATGAGGCAGCTATGGCAGTACTTAACACAAGTACTAAGGGACAGTGAGGGCAGTGCTCCACATATGGCCTACAGGATAGGGATGACAGTACATGTACTCTATAGATAAGGCCTATAGAATACTAGGGGTAACTGTGCACAAGGCCCATAAGGCAGTGAAGGTAATGATCAATACAAGGTCTACAGGACAATAGTCAATATGGAAAAATGCAAAGACTATCATACTAGATGCATGGATACTATTTTACTCACATCATCATGGGAAAACTCCTCCTTGTCGCTTTCCCCATCCTTCTCATGGCGCAGTCTCTTGGCATTGACCAGCTTGCTCCTCCTCTCCTTTCTTAGCTCTGCAACACCACAGGTACCCATGTATGACCTGTCACACACACCCACACCTGCACATTGAGGCTTGATATCACATTTACATTCCTTCAGTACAGTGTGGTCCTTGTTTGACTTCAGTATGGGGTCCTCCATTCTCTTGTTCTGCAGACCATTTGAGCTATTGGGCATCACACACTTAGGGGCATGACAATGACACCAGCGTACTTACTTACTTACTTATTCCCTTGAGTTCCTTGTGGAGCATAGGGCCTCGGCAACAGTCCTCCAGCGTACTCGGTTCTGGGCAACCTTCTTCAGCTCTCCCCATGACAGGTTGCAGCTAAAGACACCAGCATACCCTAGCTATTTTGATACTGAGTACTGTTGCAAAAAGCTGCTTAGGTGAACACTGTGGGATTGAGATAATTTAAACCTTCAGGTTAACTCTGTTCCATGTACCTCCTTTAGATTCATTCCATACAGTAGGTGCATGTGTGTATGCGTGTGTGTGTGTGCTACTCTCTCTCTCATATATATATTAAAGTAAAAGTTGATCAGTATACATGGCATGGAGTCATGCTGCAACAGTATCATCATCATCAGAGTTTCTTATGAAGGCAGACCCCTACGTTTGCAGCTGAATTATGTGGTCTAGCGTATGTGGCATATGTGTCTCTATCTCTTGCTCTCAGTCTCACATTTTGTATTATAAGCAAACAAAGACTTTAGATACATTTCCCTGGTAAACAACAAACTGCACAAAAACGTAGCATGCCTTGTTTGTAATACAGCTGCCAAGTCATGTTCGTGGATCAACCTCCATATATATACTGAGAGTATTCACACACATTTTGAGTAAAGTGGTGCCCTCATTTATGGACAGAATTAAATGTCGGTGGGGTTTTTTTGCACTGGAGGTGCACAGGCCACACCTATCGATTAAGCTATGCTCTGTATCTGTGTGATACGATTCCGCATTATACTATAGTATTTCGGCCTGTGGGTTATATTGCGTGTTAACACATTATTATGCATTAACAAGTAAAACGAGAGAGTAAAAGCACAGTCTTCAACATCAATTAACACATTTTGACGATCAGTCTGGGTGAGCATTTGCTCCGCAAGTATTTTATCGAATGTCAGCACAGAAAGATTTATTGCACAAAGCTGTGAGTGTGTGTATGTGGTTAACTTGAGCCGTGTAGGCTTTAGCCAATGATTAGCCTTAGGAGTTAGGTCAGTGAACTCTGCACACAGGGAACCGTCTTCAGGAACGTGAACAACTAAATAATCCGTCATCCCACAAAAATCTTAAAAGGAGTGTTAATCAATGAGAATCTACTTCATAAGGAAAGCACGAGGCATGCCACAAAACAAAACACGAAAAAATTGAGGTCAGCAACGCGCCTCAGTTGCACCAAATGCCAGCAGCCATGCGTGATGAAGGCGACGCCGGAAAACCGAAAAAAAAGATGTTTCTCGGTGCTATTCGATGATCACGCGAAGTGCATATTAGCAACGTGCACACAAGATATTCCATACACTCACTTGTATCTTCCTTGCGTCTCCTTTCACGGATTTTGTCGATATGAACTCCCCCGGCGTGCTTGTACTGATCCTTTCTATCCATATCGGCTGCAGTGTTTACGTCCGCTCTCAAGAGCGCGCACTTTGTAATCTCGAAACAGTATTCGCTATTTTTATATTTTTGTTGAAAACAGAATGTTGAAACAATAGTCAGATTGTCTTTTAAATGTACAATTTGGTGTATATTTTTGTCTATAGACGAAAGCGCACCACATTAACATTTGTAATAAAACACGAAGCATTTCGCGGGAAATATAATCTCCGGGGTTGTCACCATTGAACGCTCAGTGTTGTTGTCACCTACTACTACCAAAGACCTAGATATATACGATCTTTGGTATTACTTTCTCATCGCGAGTTACATATTCGCCTTGTAATAACCATGGTAAGATTTTAAAGTGATTATGACATTATTGTTTAATCGATATTATCCCCTATATGAAGTATATTCGTGAATGTCATTTACTTACTCACTACTCAGTTACTGTGATACTGATAGTGATAGATGCCCTTTAGGCTTTTCTAGGCTTTAGGCTTTATGATTTATCATCTTTTGATTCTATGCATGAAACTGATAAAGCCAGAATGATAAAAGAACGCCCGAGGCAATATCCAATCTACTCAATGCTCTCGCCTTTCTTGCACATGTATGCACGAATGATGCCCCGTACATACTCCTATTTCAGTATTTGACATGTTTTGTTGCAGTCACGGAAACGTGGCCTCAGTGTGGAAGAAAAGAGGGCGAGAATGATGGAATTTTTCTATGAAAAGGTACGTTAATTCTTAGTGATAAATGCGGTTAATGCCGATCTACAGCTTCTTGCCGTCTACGCGGCCTCTCTTGCCTCCGCCATCCCAGATACTGGATGAAGATTGAGATCAGATTGTGGTTAGCTGGTACTAAAGCTTTGCAATGCAGCACTTTGCAGCAGCATGACAAAGCGTGACATACGGCCATAGCCACTCGATGCATGCATTAAACTACGTAGGCTACTTATTAGTGTGACCGGGTGAAGTGAAGCCCGAAGTCTTTACATGGACTCTCTCTCTCTCTCTCTCTCTCTCTCTCTCTCTCTCTCTCTCTCTCTCTCTCTCTCTCTCTCTCTCTCTCTCTCTCTCTCTCTCTCTCTCTCTCCTCTCCTCTATTCTCTCTCTCTCTCTTCTCTCTCTCTCTCTCTCTCTCTCTCTCTCTCTCTCTCTCTCTCTCTCTCTCTCTCTCTCTCTCTCTCTCTCTCTCCCTCTCCCTTCCTCCCTCAATCCCTCCCTCCCTCCCTCTCTCTCTCTCTCTCTCTCTCTCTCTCTCTCTCTCTCTCTCTCTCTCTCTCTCTCTCTCTCTCTCTCTCTCTCTCTCCCTCTCCCTTCCTCCCTCCCTCCCTCCCTCCCTCCCTCCCTCCCTCTCCCTCTCCCTTCCTCCCTCCCTCCCTCTCTCTCTCTCTCTCTCTCTCTCTCTCTCTCTCCTCTCTCTCTCTCTCTCTCTCTCTCTCTCCTCTCTCTCTCTCTCTCTCTCTCTCTCCCTCTCCCTCTCCCTCTCCCTTCCTCCCTCAATCCCTCCCTCCCTCCCCCCCCCCTCTCTCTCTCTCTCTCTCTCTCTCTCTCTCTCTCTCCTCTCTCTCTCTCTCTCTCCTCTCTCTCTCTTCTCTCTCTCTCTCTCTCTCTCTCTCTCCCTCTCCCTCTCCCTTCCTCCCTCCCTCCCTCTCCCTCCCTCTCCCTTCCTCCCTCCCTCCCTCCCTCCCTCCCTCCCTCCCTCCCTCCCTCCCTCCCTCCCTCCCTCCCTCCCTCCCTCCCTCCCTCCCTCCCTCCCTCTCTTTCTCTCTCTCTCTCTCTCTCTCTCTCTCTCTCTCTCTCTCTCTCTCTCTCTCTCTCTCTCTCTCTCTCTCTCTCTCTCTCTCTCTCCTCTCTCCCTCTCCCTTCCTCCCTCCATCCCTCCCTCCCTCCCTCCCTCCCCTCCCTCCCTCCCTCCCTCCCTCCCTCCCTCCCTCCCTCTCTCCCTCCCTCTCTCTCTCTCTCTCTCTCTCTCTCTCTCTCTCTCTCTCTCTCTCTCTCTCTCTCTCTCCCTCCCTCTCTCTCTCTCTCTCTCTCTCTCTCTCTCTCTCTCTCTCTCTCTCTGGTGGTGATAACCACAAGGCAAAAATATCAACTACATCCTTTGTCACTCCCACTCTCACTTGATGCTGGGCCGATAGAAAAGGTGAAAGAACACAAAGTGCTTGGGGTGATGATTGACGAACAGTTAGACTGGAATTCACACATAAATCTGATGTGCAAAAAGATTTCAAGCAATCTCTTTCTACTGTCAAAGCTGAGGCACTTTGTAGTCACGGAAACCTGCAAAATCTTTCAGTGCCCACATCGTATCACACATCAATTACGCATCAACATTGTGGGATAACTGTAGTGAAGCTAATTTGAAGAGAGTTAATTCACTATACAGAAGAGCTTCTAAGCTTATGGTCCCAAATAAATCTCTCAGCACTGAAAAGAAAATGGAAATGCTTGACATTTTGCCTCTCCATAAGCATCTGCAGCTCAATAAGTGTGTGCTTGTGAAAAAGGTAAAAGATGGCCGAACACCAGAATATCTAACCAAACTATTTGAGCAGTCATCATTCAGAGGACATGACAAATTTCTCCTGCCTCAGCCTCGCATCGATTTGTTCAAATCGAGCCTATCTTACTCTGGGCTGCTCTGTGGAATACACTGCCTGATGACATAAAATGTATCAATCTTTGCCTATGTTCAAAGACAAAATTCGCACTATTCTCAGGCATCATCCTATGACATAGTTTTCCACGCTTTCATCTGACGTCTAGACAGTGGAACGGCTAAGTGTGTATCCTACATTGTCCATTCTTCACATATGCTTACTTCAGGCCACCCCTGGCTGAACTATTGGAGGGGTTCCGGCTGATTGGGGGTGGGGGAGTAGGGAGGGAGTGTACACCAAGAGGCTTTGGCCTACATGTATGTTATTTGTTTTTAACATTTGGATGTTTAGAAAATTGTTTTTTATGTATATGTCATTGTAGTTACTTCAAGTTCCATATTTAAATTTTGCTTCTCTGGTACACTATCTACCCATTTTAGTATGTTTAAGAAATTGTATGTATAATTCTTGAGATAATTATACTCTCTCTCTCTCTCTCTCTCTCTCTCTCTCTCTCTCTCTCTCTCTCTCTCTCTCTCTCTCTCTCTCTCTCTCTCTCTCCTCTCCTCCCTCCCTCTCCCCCACCCTCTCTCTCCAACCCACCCACCCTCTTCACTCTCATTCTCTCTTCCCTTCCTCCCCCTCCCCCCCCCCCCCTCCCCTCTCTCTCTCTCTCTCTCTCTCTCTCTCTCTCCTCTCTCTCTCTCTCTCTCCCTCTCTCTCTCTCTCTCTCTCTCTCTCTCTCTCTCCTCTCTCTCTCTCTCTCTCTCTCTCTCTCTCTCTCTCTCTCTCTCTCTCTCTCTCTCTCTCTCTCTCTTTCTCTCTCTCTCTCTCACCCTCTCTCACCACTTTTAAATATTTTGCCTCAATGGCTGAATGTAAGAAAGGCACTACTGCCTAATTCACTACCCTTGTAAAATAAAGTTTGTTCGTTCTCTCCCACCCCCCCACCCCCCGACATTGCATTGTTCCCCTCTCTCCTCCCTCTATCATGTATCCTGCGTCTGAGACGCCCGTGTTATATATGTTGTGGGACCAGCCTACTATGTAGCTTATCAGTCCGGGATGGTCGCACAGCGGCCTTTCCTTATCGTTTGTTAATTGAACTTGACATGTGACCGCTGACAGTTCCCTCCTGTCGTTCTCGCGCGCTATGCCTAAATTGTTAGAAACAAGAGACAAATTTGATGCTTTCTCTAAATTAAGACATCTGATTGCAATGGTGCAATATTCATTCGGTTGACTTTGTTATGCCTATCGAGGCAACACTTGGTGTGAATAATTTCGAGTAAGTATAAGGCAGCAATGAGCCTTTTTCTATCATTAGGAAAACACAACCCAGAGACAGGCTGAGATCCGCGACCGCCGATCCCAAGCCTGGCTCCCCTGAGGTCCGCGCATTTCTTTGATAAGGAGGGACTGTCGGCAGGTCGGGAGAGACCCCATCCCATCTGGGGGAGAGACCACTGTCACCACGGTCTTGGGTTGGTCCAGGCCATTATCATCAGGCCTGGGACCAGCCCGCACCTCCTATACCCATGGGTAACAATAAAGTTGTGGAAAGCAGCAGTGATTTTGTCTCATGCCTGGGCCCTTGTACCATCAAGCCTTTCCTCCACCCCTCATCACATTAGAATGGCTGTGTGCTTTTGTTTTTCCACAAAGTGAAGGAAGTTTACCCACAAGTTATGATTTCAAAAGAACTTTTCATTGCAAAACTGAAAGTGTCAAGAGACGTACGTTTTCTGGTTTCTATTTCCAGAAGGACTTTTTTTCGCTGAAGGAGCTGGAGAAATTGTGTCAGAAGGAAAAGGGCATCACTTCCATGTCGGTGAAGGAGATTCTCACCAGCCTTGTGGACGATGGCATGGTGGACACAGACAAGATTGGAACCTCTGTCTACTTCTGGGCCTTCCCTTCCAAGGCCAGCCAGAATGTAAGAAGTCATCTTGGAATGGGATGTTAGTTTTGTGTCTCATGCACATGCTTATAACAGACCTGTTTACCTATACGATTTTGGCGTATTTTTTACGCCAAACTATTGAAAATATGACTACTACGACTTGTGTGAAAAAATACGACAATCGTGAAATCGAAAAATACGACAATGGTGAAATCAAAAGTTTTTTTTTTCCCCCATGAAGTTTTGATCCACAATTTAATTTTCCTGCGGCTGGAAGCAGTCTCCCACTCTTCGAGTTTTGTTTTAACAAGAGCTCTTCATCGGACATTTTTGTAATATGGGTTGACAACACTGTTGTGACTGCATGGTGTTCCCAGAGGGCTGTTTAGTTGAGCTACAGGATGCTGGGGTAAGAAGTGGGTCAAGCAATCTTAAAATAACATTTGCAGGGAGGATACCTCACACCTCTCTGTTTCACTTCTCTCTCTCTCTCTCTCTCTCTCTCTCTCTCTCTCTCTCTCTCTCTCTCTCTCTCTCTCTGTGTCTCTGTCTCTCTCTCTGTGTCTCTCTCTCTCTCTCTCTCTCTCTGTATATCTCTCTCTCTCTGTGTCTCTCTCTCTCTCTCTCTGTCTCTCTCTCTCTCTCTCTCTCTCTCTCTCTCTCTCTCTCTCTTGTCTCTCTCCATTATGACGCTTGTAACATGATGCGTTGGGCACACTCGATCATAAGCTGAATCCGCTTTGGAGAAAACGGGAAAACAAACAAATACTGTATACAGCTGCAAAGATGTCAATAAACGTACTCCAGAAGTACCCAACAAATGAACGTTGTGGAAATTCTAGTTTAGTCCAAACGAAGCACAGATATCCAATGGCATGTAGACACAGCGCGAGCTATCGCGAGCGTAGAATATGAGATTTCGGGAAACTGCAGCAGTGTTAATAAACGAGAATGATTCCCAAGTGAAAATACATAGAGCAAAGAGGCCAAAATCAGTTCAGGCGTGCTGCGGGATGCCTACGTGACCAGTGTCCTTCTGTAGAGATACATAGTTTCGCTTCAACTAAACAGCCGGATTCGGTGGTCAAGGGGGAGATAACTCTTCACTTGCATTGCCTCTTTGTTTGCAAACCAAAAGCTGCATTTTTGAAATTGTCGGTCCGCGCAAAAAATACGCACAGTTAAAAAAAATACACATATCTGAACCAGTGAGTACGCTGAGGCAAAATTTGGGGTACCCAGGTCTGTTATAATAGTTATATGTGTGTGCGCACATGGACACATACACACCTGTGCGCAAATGTGTGTGTGTGTATGTATGTATGTGTGTGTGTGTGTATGTATGTGTGTGTGCGTGTGTGTGTGTGTATGTGTTCAACTTTCATTCCACAGGCTCAGAGTATTTGAGTTGGGGCTCATTTCCTACCTCTCCATCCTACAGTAGATTTGTACTTATGAAATGTTCCTCTTTAAAATGATTTTAAAATTTCATTGTTTTATCAGATGTCTGGCATTGATGGAGTCTCTTGGTTTATTTTCAGAGAAGACAGAAACTGGATGGTCTCACCAGGCAGCTGGAAGAGCTTGACAGAAAAGCACACTCCATGAAAGAAACCATTGGACGTGCACAAGTGGGGAAAGAGGATTCAGTAAGTCAGGCATATCTTATGTGCAATGCTGTGTGATAGTGGGAGGGCTGTATGACAGTAGGAATGCTGTACGTGGTCTGAGATTGTAGGACTGATGTGGTGTGTGACAGCAGGAGTGCCATGTTTCAGTAGGTGTACTGCGGGAAAGTGGGAGTGGTGTGTGACTGTAGGAGTGCTGTGGTATGAGACAGTTGGAGTGCTGTGTTTCATTGGGAGTGCTGTGTGTCATTCAGAGTCCTGTGTTGCATTAAAATGCTGTGTTTCTGAAGGAGTGCTGTGTTTCATTGGGAGTGTTGTTTCATTGGGAGTCCTGTGTTGCATAGGAATGCTGTGTTTCTGAAGGAGTGCTTTGACAGCTGGAGTGCTCCATTTCAGTAGGAGTACTGTGTGACAGTAGGAGTGCTGTGTTTCGATGGGAGTCCTGTGTTGCATAGGAATGCTGTGTTTATGAAGGAATGCTGTGACAGTTGGAGTGCTACATTTCAGTATGAGGACTTGTGTTTCAATGGGAGTGCTGTGAAGGAAGAAGTGAAGGAGCACTGCATTTCCTAAAGGAATCTCATTTTCACTTCAAAGGTGTGCCATGTTTCATAAAGAAGTGCTGTGTTTCTTACAGTGGTGCATTGATTCCACAGGAGTACCGATTTTCCTGCTGGAGTGCTGAAGTGCTGTGTCTCTGCATGAGTTGTGTGTGTCCACAGGATACAAGATCGGAGGTGCTGGCCAGTCTTGCCAGACAGCAGGAGGAGCAAGCACAGCTGCTGTCCACACTGGCACAGTACCGAGACAGTGATCCTGAAGTGCTGAAGCAGATGCAGAGAGAGTCGGGAACATGCAAGGAGGCTGCAGACCGCTGGACTGGTGGGCTTCTTCCTGTACCTGCAACCTGTGGCTCTCAATAGCTCTGTGAACCTTGCCTCTAGTTTTCAACCTTACAATAGTTCATTGCCTCTTTATAGTTATTTTTACCTCCCTATTGCTTTCTACTTTTGTGTAGCTCTCTATTTCTCTGCAGCTATCTGTCTCTTTGCAGTTCTCTACCTCTTTGTAGCTTTCTACCTCTTTGTAGTTCTTACTTCCCATTTGTTGTTCTGTACTTCTCTAATGCTCTGAATTTTCTATGGCCCTCTACCTGACCTGTGTGACCCTTTACCACTCTGTGATTCTTATGTCTGTTGCCCTCTTCCTCTTCATAGCTCTCTACCTCAGTCAGCGTATCTTTCTACCTCCAGCTATCTTTCCCCTTGTCTGTAGCTATTTCCGTCTTGCTCACTTTCTCTCTGTGGCTCCTTACACTACAATGACTATTTACCTGTCTGTGACTCGATCTCATTGTGGCTCTCTCCCTCTTTGTGGATATCTCTGTGTAGCTCTTTACTTACTGTGGCTATCTGTCAGTGGCTGTTTACACCTTTGTGGTGTTTAACAATCTGTGGCTCTCTGTTTCTTCATAGCTCTCTACTTCTTCTCTGTGGCAACCTTTTTGTAGCTCTGAACTTCTCTGTAGCTCTCTGCCACTGTAGCCATCTCTGTGACTTTAATTTTCCAAATCCCTCTGCCTCCATGTTGCTCACTGCCTCTCTGTGGGTATCTACCTACATATGTGTGGTTCTGAACGTCTCTTGTAATTCAAAACCGCTATGGTGGTGTGCCTCTTTGTAGCTTCATATATTTCTGTGGCTATCAACCTCTCTAGTCTGTCCAGCTCAGTTTCCTTGAGTCTAGTCTCTCTCCCATCTTGGCTGCTCCTCCTCCTCGTCGTTGTCGTTATCGCCTTCCTCCTTGTCGTCATTGTCTTTCTCCTCGTCATTGCCATCATTGTCCTCCTCCTCTTCCTCCTCCTCCTTCTTCATTTCATGTCTGTAATGCTTGCATTGATGTTTTTACATTTCAGACAACATCTTTAGTGTGAAGTCTTGGATCAAGAAAAAGTTCTCCTTTGATGAGAGTGTCATAAACAAGCAGTTTGGGATTCCTGAAGACCTAGACTACCTCGAGTGAAGCAGGCACCAGCTGTCAAACTCAATGACGTCAAATCATCTGTCTGCAGCTCCAGGCTTGACAAGTCATTTCTGTGTATTGCCTTATTTGGCACTGACAGTCCAATCAGTGTTTCTCTTATGACCTGACTTGGGATCAATAGCTTCATACAAGCCTTCCTCTTCATGACCGTATTTGGGACATGCTGTCAACTGCATTTCTACTTGTGGCTGGACTTGGGGCATAATCGCTCAGCAGTGTTTCTGGTGCTCCAGGGCCGTAGAATTGGTGTGCTTGACCTGTAGTCCTTGCTGCTGGTTGCTGTGGTGTTCAAAGCTTCATAGAATCTAGTTGCATCCTTGAACAAGGTGCTTTACTCACATTGCTTTTTCCCACCCAGAAGTAAAATGGGTACCTATGACGCTGAGCTGGAAAATTGTGAAAGCTGACTTTGGTGCATTCATCTGTGCAACCTGGTTGCATGCTCCCCAGGGAGTTAAGGGTTGCATGCTCCCCAGGGAGTTGAGGGTTGCATGCTCCCCAGGGAGTTGAGGGTTGCATGCTCCCCAGGGAGTTGAGGGTTGCATGCTCCCCAGGGAGTTGAGGGTTGCATGCTCCCCAGGGAGTTGAGGGTTGCATGCTCCCCAGGGAGTTGAGGGTTGCATGCTCCCCAGGGAGTTGAGGGTTGCATGCTCCCCAGGGAGTTGAGGGTTGCATGCTCCCCAGGGAGTTGAGGGTTGCATGCTCCCCAGGGAGTTGAGGGTTGCATGCTCCCCAGGGAGTTGAGGGTTGCATGCTCCCCAGGGAGTTGAGGGTTGCATGCTCCCCAGGGAGTTGAGGGTTGCATGCTCCCCAGGGAGTTGAGGGTTGCATGCTCCCCAGGGAGTTGATATGATGTCGGAGTGATACAAAGAGTAGGCTGATAAATGTGTGTGGTTTTAGCACCCATTATACTGCCCAGGTGGAAAAGTCACAACATGAAAAGAGCAATTTTTCCTTTATTTTGGGCTTCACTCGGTACAGACACTGCAGTGTTTCTGTTTCTGGCCTGACTTGGGACACATTGCACATGTTTCTATGTTGGACGTGATTTGGGACTTACTGCAGTATTACTATTTTGGGCCTGGATTGGGCTAGAGCATAATTTCTATTTGTGGCCTGACTTGGGACACAGTCACATCACCCAACTTGCACGGCAGTGAAAGAACTGATGTTCAATTTTCACTATGGATGTATTTTTCAAGGGGGGAAAACTGGTTGTTTACTCACACATATTTGATCCCATGTGTCCTTGTGTATGCTGTATATGGGAGTGATTTGAGCTTGGATTTGGTTGTTCTTGTTCTCTTTGAATGATGCGATGTACTTTGACATGACCAGAGAGAAAAAAAGACATGAGAGAGGAATGGGTCGGAGGGGCTCTTGTCCAGTGGTTGGAGCACCCGCCTGCTGTCACTTGTGGCAGCATTCAAAGATCTGTGGATCCTAGAGCTGCATCCATGGGTAAGCCTCACAGTGCTTCTCCCCACCCAAATCCCTGTGGGTTGGGTCGGCACAGACCTCAGCGTCTCCCTATAGGATTTGTAAGAGGTGAATAAATGAGGACATCGTGACTTGAAATGCTCTTACTTGGAACTATTCTAGTGATTTTTGTGCTTAATGGCCTTACATAGCCTACAGAGGCTGATAGGCTGTAAAACTCCATCCATCCATCCATCCATCCATCCATCCATCCATCCATCCATCCATCCATCCATCCATCTTCCCACACAGAAGTAAGTTCGGTACCTGTGAGGCCAGCAATGGCACATTGTAAAGGATTAACTCTTGTAAGTGACCATGAGCCAGCATCAGGTTGGAATACTCCCCAGGTAGTAGAGTTCATGTGTGCATCTGACTGTCACTCTGACTGTCACTGTCTGTGGTCAGGTGCCAGTGAAGGGTTGTTCATGCTACCCAGAGATCAAAAGGTAGAGTGTAAAGTGGTTTGAGATCCAGACTTGGGTGATAAGTCCCAATATAAAACAAATGCCTTTACCTAAAGTTATCTTTACTGAGATGAGAGATAGTAGAAAATGTATATTGAGAATGTTGGAAGGAGATGTCATCACTGGGGAGAAACAGATTTGGATTTCTGCAAAGGAAGTTTCTGAGTGAAAGACATGCAGTGATGTTGACAGAAGAAAGGGGGAATCAAACTGTGAAGCATGGAGAAAATAGTTCCTTCTGGTACAAAAATCAAGGGTTTTTCTATGCTGCTCCCAGGAGGCTTACGGAGATGATACTGTGCCGACATCCCCTCTGCAGTTGCATGGGCTCCGGTTTTGATCCTCTGTTTACAGAACACAGAAAGACTTGTACAGATGGGCACATAAAAACAGGCAGCTAGAAATAGTATATGTACATGTCCATATTCTGAACAGTTAACTTGCAAATAAGTATTGATGCCACTTATCCTGAAGTTGTATGTACTGACTTGCTGGGCAAATAAAGTTTATTGCAACATTATTAAAATTGTTTTTGTCCATTATTGATAATTTGTGTTATCTAAAGTCAAGGTTCCAAAAATTGTCCTAGACTTTTTCCTCTGATGAAAAGAAAGATGAAATAGCATTGTTATTTTAAATTCAGCAATGACGTCAGCTGTTCTGTGATGCCTTAACACATCAGAGTACAAAACTATTGCACCTTGCTACAGAATTGAGAAAATCCACAGTGCTCTCAGCTCATTCCCACAAAGTGACAAATGCCTAGAACTTCACTATGTCAGGTGCTGATAAGAGATGCTGACAAGAGGTGCTGACAAGAGATGCTGACAAGAGGTGCTGACAAGAGATGCTGACAAGAGGTGCTGACGAGATGCTGACAAGAGGTGCTGACAGGAGATGCTGACAAGAGGTGCTGACAGGAGATGCTGACAAGAGGTGCTGACAGGAGATGCTGACAAGAGGTGCTAACAAGAGATGCTGACAAGAGGTGCTGACAAGAGGTGCTAACAAGAGATGCTGACAAGAGGTGCTGACAGGAGATGCTGACAAGAGGTGCTAACAAGAGATGCTGACAAGAGGTGCTGACAGGAGATGCTGACAAGAGGTGCTAACAAGAGATGCTGACAAGAGGTGCTGACAGGAGGTGCTGACAAGAGATGCTGACAGGAGGTGCTGACAAGAGATGCTGACAAGAGGTGCTAACAAGAGATACTGACAAGAGGTGCTGACAAGAGATGCTGACAAGAGGTGCTGACAGGAGATGCTGACAAGAGGTGCTGACAGGAGATGCTGACAAGAGGTGCTGACAGGAGATGCTGACAAGAGGTGCTAACAAGAGGTGCTGACAAGAGGTGCTGACAAGAGGTGCTAACAAGAGATGCTGACAAGAGGCGCTGACAGGAGATGCTGACAAGAGGTGCTAACAAGAGATGCTGACAAGAGGTGCTGACAGGAGATGCTGACAAGAGGTGCTAACAAGAGGTGCTAACAAGAGATGCTGACAAGAGGTGCTGACAAGAGATGCTGACAAGAGGTGCTGACAGGAGATGCTGACAAGAGGTGCTGACAGGAGATGCTGACAAGAGGTGCTGACAGGAGATGCTGACAAGAGATGCTGACAAGAGGTGCTAACAAGAGATGCTGACAAGAGGTGCTGACAAGAGGTGCTAACAAGAGATGCTGACAAGAGGTGCTGACAGGAGATGCTGACAAGAGATGCTGACAAGAGGTGCAGACAGGAGATGCTGACAAGAGGTGCTAACAAGAGATGCTGACAAGAGGTGCTGACAGGAGGTGCTGACAAGAGATGCTGACAGGAGGTGCTGACAAAAGATGCTGACAAGAGATGCTGACAAGAGGTGCTGACAGGAGATGCTGACAAGAGGTGCTGACAAGAGGTGCTGACAGGAGATGCTGACAAGAGGTGCTGACAAGAGATGCTGACAAGAGGTGCTGACAGGAGATGCTGACAAGAGGTGCTGACAGGAGATGCTGACAAGAGGTGCTGACAGGAGATGCTGACAGGAGATGCTGACAAGAGGTGTTGACAAAAGATGCTGACAAGAGATGCTGACAAGAGGTGCTGACAAGAGGTACTGACAGGAGATGCTGACAAGAGGTGTTGACAGGAGATGCTGACAGGAGGTGCTGACAAGAGGTGCTGACAGGAGATGCTGACAGGAGGTGCTGACTGGAGATGCTGACAAGAGATGCTGACAAGAGGTACTGACAGGAGATGCTGACAAGGGGTCTTGACAGGAGATGCTGACAGGAGATGCTAACAAGAGGTGCTGATAGGAGGTGCTGACAGGAGATGCTGACAAGAGGTGCTGACAAGAGGTGCTGACAGGAGGTGCTGACAAGAGGTGCTGACAAGAGGTGCTGACAGGAGGTGCTGACAAGAGGTGCTGACAAGAGATGCTGACAAGAGGTGCTGATAGGAGATGCTGACAAGAGGTGCTAACAAGAGATGCTGACAAGAGGTGCTGACAGGAGATGCTAACAAGAGGTGCTGACAGGAGATGCTGACAAGAGGTGCTAACAAGAGATGCTGACAAGAGGTACTGACAAGAGGTGCTGACAGGAGATGCTGACAAGAGGTGCTGACAAGAGGTGCTGACAGGAGATGCTGACAAGAGGTGCTGACAGGAGATGCTGACAAGAGGTGCTGACAGGAGATGCTGACAAGAGGTGCTGATAGGAGGTGCTGACAAGAGGTGCTGAAAGAGGAGATGCTGACAAGAGGTGCTGAAAGAGGAGATGCTGACAAGAGGTGCTGAAAGAGGAGATGCTGACAAGAGGTGCTGAAAGAGGAGATGCTGACAAGAGGTGTTGACAGGAGATGCTGACAAGAGGTGCTGACAGGAGATGCTGACAAGAGGTGCTGACAGGAGATGCTGACAAGAGGTGTTGACAGGAGATGCTGATAGGAGGTGCTGACAGGAGATGCCAACAAGAGCTAGGTGCTGACAAGAGGTGCTGAAAGAGGAGATGCTGACAAGAGGTGCTGACAGGAGATGCTGACAAGAGGTGCTGAAAGAGGAGATGCTGACAGGAGGTGCTGACAAGAGGTGCTGACAAGAGGTGCTGACAGGAGATGCTGACAAGAGGTGCTGACAGGAGATGCTGACAAGAGGTGCTGACAGGAGATGCTGACAAGAGGTGCTGATAGGAGGTGCTGACAGGAGATGCCAACAAGAGCTAGGTGCTGACAAGAAGTGCTGAAAGAGGAGATGCTGACAAGAGGTGCTGACAGGAGATGCTGACAAGAGGTGCTGAAAGAGGAGATGCTGACAGGAGGTGCTGACAAGAGGTGCTGACAAGAGGTGCTGACAGGAGATGCTGACAAGAGGTGCTGACAGGAGATGCTGACAAGAGGTGCTGAAAGAGGAGATGCTGACAGGAGATGCTGACAAGAGGTGCTGACAGGAGGGGCTGACAAGAGGTGCTGACAAGAGATGCTGACAAGAGGTGCTGACAGGAGATGCTGACAAGAGGTGCTGACAGGAGATGCTGACAAGAGGTGCTGACAAGAGATGCTGACAAGAGATACTGACAGGAGGTGCTGACAAGAGGTACTGACAAGAGGTGCTGACAGGAGGTGCTGACAAGAGGTACTGACAAGAGGTGCTGACAGGAGATGCTGACAAGAGGTGCTGACAAGAGGTGCTGACAAGAGATGCTGACAAGAGATGCTGACAGGAGGTGCTGACAGGAGATGCTGACAAGAGGTGCTGACAAGAGGTGCTGACAGGAGGTGCTGACAAGAGGTGCTGACAGGAGGTGCTGACAAGAGGTGCTGACAAGAGGTGCTGACAAGAGATGCTGACAAGAGGTGCTGACAAGAGGTGCTGACAAGAGGTGCTGACAGGAGATGCTGACAAGAGGTGCTGACAAGAGGTGCTGACAAGAGGTGCTGACAAGAGGTGCTGACAGGAGGTGCTGACAAGAGGTACTGACAAGAGGTGCTGACAGGAGGTGCTGACAAGAGGTGCTGACAAGAGGTGCTGACAGGAGGTGCTGACAAGAGGTGCTGACAGGAGATGCTGACAAGAGGTGCTGACAGGAGGTGCTGACAGGAGGTGCTGACAAGAGGTGCTGACAGGAGGTGCTGACAAGAGGTGCTAACAAGAGATGCTGACAAGAGGTGCTGACAGGAGGTGCTGACAAGAGGTGCTGACAAGAGATGCTGACAAGAGGTGCTGACAAGAGGTGCTGACAGGAGGTGCTGACAAGAGGTGCTGACAAGAGGTGCTGACAGGAGGTGCTGACAAGAGGTGCTGACAAGAGATGCTGACAAGAGGTGCTGACAGGAGGTGCTGACAAGAGGTGCTGACAAGAGATGCTGACAGGAGATGCTGACAAGAGGTGCTGACAGGAGGTGCTGACAAGAGATGCTGACAAGAGATGCTGACAGGAGGTGCTGACAGGAGGTGCTGACAAGAGGTGCTGACAGGAGGTGCTGACAGGAGGTGCTGACAAGAGATGCTGACAAGAGGTGCTGACAAGAGGTGCTGACAAGAGATGCTGACAGGAGGTGCTGACAAGAGGTGCTGACAGGAGGTGCTGACAGGAGGTGCTGACAAGAGATGCTGACAAGAGGTGCTGACAGGAGGTGCTGACAAGAGATGCTGACAAGAGGTGCTGACAGGAGGTGCTGACAAGAGGTGCTGACAAGAGATGCTGACAGGAGGTGCTGACAGGAGGTGCTGACAAGAGATGCTGACAAGAGATACTGACAAGAGATGCTGACAGGAGGTGCTGACAGGAGATGCTGACAAGAGGTGCTGACAAGAGATACTGACAAGAGATGCTGACAGGAGGTGCTGACAGGAGATGCTGACAAGAGGTGCTGACAGGAGGTGCTGACAAGAGGTGCTGACAGGAGGTGCTGACAGGAGATGCTGACAAGAGGTGCTGACAAGAGATGCTGACAGGAGGTGCTGACAGGAGGTGCTGACAAGAGATGCTGACAGGAGGTGTTGACAAGAGGTGCTGACAAGAGATGCTGACAGGAGGTGCTGACAGGAGGTGCTGACAAGAGATGCTGACAAGAGATACTGACAAGAGATGCTGACAGGAGGTGCTGACAGGAGATGCTGACAAGAGGTGCTGACAAGAGGTGCTGACAAGAGGTGCTGACAAGAGATGCTGACAGGAGATGCTGACAAGAGATGCTGACAAGAGGTGCTGACAGGAGGTGCTGACAAGAGATGCTGACAAGAGATACTGACAGGAGGTGCTGACAAGAGATGCTGACAGGAGGTGCTGACAAGAGGTGCTGACAGGAGGTGTTGACAAGAGATGCTGACAAGAGATGCTGACAAGAGGTGCTGACAGGAGGTGCTGACAAGAGATGCTGACAGGAGATGCTGACAAGAGATGCTGACAAGAGGTGCTGACAGGAGGTGCTGACAAGAGATGCTGACAAGAGATACTGACAGGAGGTGCTGACAAGAGATGCTGACAGGAGGTGGTGACAGGAGGTGTTGACAAGAGATGCTGACAAGAGATGCTGACAAGAGGTGCTGACAGGAGGTGTTGACAAGAGATGCTGACAAGAGATGCTGACAAGAGGTGCTGACAGGAGGTGTTGACAAGAGATGCTGACAAGAGATGCTGACAAGAGGTGCTGACAAAAGATGCTGACAAGAGGTGCTGACAGGAGGTGTTGACAAGAGGTGCTGACAGGAGGTGGTGACAGGAGGTGCTGACAAGAGGTGCTGACAAAAGATGCTGACAAGAGGTGCTGACAGGAGGTGTTGACAAGAGATGCTGACAAGAGATGCTGACAAGAGGTGCTGACAAGAGGTGCTGACAAAAGATGCTGACAAGAGGTGCTGACAGGAGGTGTTGACAAGAGATGCTGACAAGAGGTGCTGACAAGAGGTGCTGACAAGAGATGCTGACAAGAGATGCTGACAAGAGATGCTGACAAGAGATGCTGACAAGAGATGCTGACAAGAGGTGCTGACAAAAGATGCTGACAAGAGGTGCTGACAGGAGGTGTTGACAAGAGGTGCTAACAAGAGATGCTGACAAGAGATGCTGACAAGAGGTGCTGACAAGAGGTGCTGACAAGAGGTGCTGACAGGAGGTGTTGACAAGAGATGCTGACAGGAGGTGCTGACAAGAGGCGCTGACAGGAGGTGCTGACAAGAGATGCTGACAAGAGATACTGACAAGAGATGCTGACAGGAGGTGCTGACAGGAGATGCTGACAAGAGGTGCTGACAAGAGGTGCTGACAAGAGGTGCTGACAAGAGATGCTGACAGGAGGTGTTGACAAGAGATGCTGACAAGAGGTGCTGACAAGAGGTGCTGACAGGAGGTGTTGACAAGAGGTGCTGACAAGAGGTGCTGACAAGAGGTGTTGACAAGAGATGCTGACAGGAGGTGCTGACAAGAGGTGCTGACAAGAGGTGCTGACAGGAGGTGCTGACAAGAGGTGCTGACAAGAGATGCTGACAAGAGGTGCTGACAGGAGGTGCTGACAAGAGGTGCTGACAAGAGATGCTAACAGAAGGTGCTGACAAGAGGTGCTGACAGAGGAAAATTTCATTCAATCATAGCGCATTAAAACCACACAGTGAACTTCCAAGAAATACCAAAAAGTTATAACTTTCAAAGCCTCCTTTGATGTGACCTACTGGTACAAAAGCAGACTGAACTTGCACAAGGTGATTCGGAGGTACATGGGTCTGGGTCAGTTACATGTTCTGCTAAAATGCATGCTAGCCACACTAAATGTTCATGTCCCTGAATGACTTGCATGAAAAATGCATTTACATTTTCTTTTCTTAATTGTGTTATGTTGCATATAGGAAAAGTTCTGAGACTTTTGCTCAAAATTCCCACAGGCATGTCTCCCAACTTCAAATGGGCACAACTTCTGCATTTTGATTCAATTGTGTTCATTCTTATACAAATGAATAAGAAAATACTGCACATGGAAAAAATAACTTGCATCTCTAAACACACACACACAAAAGTCAAGTTACAACTGGTTTTATGGTGGCCTGTTACAAAAGCTATCCATATGTATATGCGAACCAATATATCTAGCTGACCATACTCCAACATTTTCAGGAATCCCTACCATTAATGGGCCACAATAGTCCGAAAGGGGTGTGATGTTGGTCGTTTAATTCGCAGACTCCCATATAGAATGACAACCAAATTATTACCTGCTATAGCTAGCTCACATACACAATCTTGGACAGTCATTAGGCCTACAGAATGACGATAAAATGTGACTAATCGACAAACTGGTGTACACAATGCGCTTTCAGCTGAATTGGGTTATGATGAATATCGTATATGTAGCAGTCATCAAGGCGATTCCGCTGTTTTGAGCATAAATGCCTCTGTAAAAAAAACGCAGCCAATCAAATGGTGGGCTCAGCACCCTTTTCCTTGGATGAGTCCACTAGTGTGGCATATTAGTGGAAGGGATTCCGTGGGTTTTTTTTTTGGATTAGAGGGCCAATGGAAGAGGGGCAAATATGTTCAATGTGTAACCTTTGTGAAATTAAGAAATGGGTGGAAAAAAAGAAGAATTAAAGCTCTGCTCGGATTCTCATGCATGCAGGAAACTTTCCTCTGTCAGCACAAACAATATACATGTATATAACAACTGCTTCATATTATTTTCCTATTCACTTTGTATCACTGAAAACATCATCAATTTAGCAGGCCTTATCTCCTTCCTTTTGCTCAGTCTCAACCCTTAACAAAGATGCATGTCATGATGGTGTCATCAAAGATTATAGTAACCTATAATCTTTGGTGTCATCAAGCGAGGGTCTTTGCGCGGGGGTCGGCTCTCTATTGCAGAGGGCCGCTATTGCGGGATTTTTTCAACAAAAGTTCCTCGGGCAATTTTGATTCTTTTGTCCTAAAACGCCTAAAAAACCATAATATTTTTGTTACTTTGTTTTTGAACTTAGAAATTTTTAAGGTTTTTTTCTATTGCGGGGGGTCGCTATTGCGGGATTTTTTCAACAAAAGTTCCTCAGGCAATTTTGATTCGTTTGTTCTAAAACGCATTAAAAAACCATAAAATGTATGTTACTTTTTTCAACTTAGAAAAATTTTCGGGTATTTTTTTTTATGTACTCCGCACCGCACTTCAACGTCACTGCTCGCCGCGTAAATGTTGCTAAAATATGTCTTCGAGCGTTCCTTAACTGAATAATGAAATGTTCCCTGTCTCATCACTTTTTTTTTCTCCTTCCTCGACTTCTTTCAATAATAAAAAGCAAAAGCAAAGCTGACACAGTAGGGAAAGATAACTCTGACAGACAAGCAAGCTCCTCATTTCCGATTGAAGACGTCGGGCGCGTTTGTTTGGCCCAAAATCTCGCGATTCTCTCTGAATGGCTAGTTCGGCGAAAATGGCGGGACCTGCTACTCTTGATGCTTCCTTGCTTCGACGATCGTGAGTTTTTTAAGTCATTGTTTCGCTATTGCTGACATTTTCTTTTGAATGAATTTATCATGCAAATAAATATTCAGCTGTTTGTAATGGATTCGTTTGCAAATTAGCGCCTTTTACTCCTTATCTGGAGAGGATGACACGGTAGTCTTTGTTTGTTAATGGCGACATTCAGACTGAGCCTGAAGTGTCGATACTTCCAAGCAGCCACGGAATCTGATCTTGTTATTGCATAATATTTTCCCAATCAAATTATCCATGACGAGTACTACATCTCTCTCTCTATCTCTCTCTCCCCCCCCCCCCCTCCCCCCTCCTCCACCCCCCCCCCCCCCCCCCCCTCCCCATATGATATGTGCGTGCGCACGCGCGAGGGGAAAGCGGGGCATTAATCTATTAATGACCACCTTTACCTTTTATGATATTTCTCAATACAATAAAGTGCATTACACTTAAGATTAATATTGCATGCCTGTGCATCCCTTAACTCAATACCTTTATACTGACTACAACGTTTCTGGGGGATAGGGATGGGGTGTTTAAAATTATATTTTTGGGTACTAAAGTCACTAATGCCCCACTTTCAGGGCTTCAGTGACCATCCTATGGGGCATGAGCATGGGGAACCTGGAGTTGCAGAGTAAAAATAATACATTCACTTCACATTTAATTAAGATCAAAATCAAAATTACTTTATCTGGATATAAACAATGCCAAGTACATATCTGACCAAGTGGTAGCAGTTCCTCAAATAAAGGTAACTAAAGTGAGAGGCACTGACTGAGCTAAACAAACTAAATTGCTGAATATGATTTGCTGGGAGAAAATCAAATAACAATTTTTTTTTCTCAATTGTTAAGAAAACCAGAGAGCTCTCTGAGAGTGCAACCTCTGCCAAGGAAGCCACACTTTCTCTTCCTTGGCCTGTGTTGTGAAGATTCTCGATCATGCTCGAGTCTCGCGGCACGGTTGATTTTTGTATATCGGTCAGGTCATTGCCCTGACCCGCGACCGAGTTAGGCTAAAATTGTCTTGTTGTGTCACATGACGTCAGCTGATTTAGAGCTCGACTTTCTAGAGACTGTGCCGCTTCATTCACGAAAGATCTGGAATCTAGGGTTAGGTATAAAAGGACCGACAAAGCGAGAGAAAAACAGACACGACTGACATGAGTCAGACACGAGCAGCAGATGCGACGGAGTTAAGGTGAGAGCTTAACTTTGTAAGGAGTGAGTCCTCTGCGACACTGCGTAGAGTGAAGCGAGTACGACGGCGAATTACTGTTGGCTGATTTTCACCACTGTGTAGCGATCAGTGCGTGAATAAAGTTTATCGAAAACGACCACCAGTGTTTGTAACTTCGACATCCCAGCGCAAGCTAGGAGAACCCCGTACGAGAGAAAAGTGCAACATTGGTTCCCGAGACGGCGAACAATTGAAGTATGGACGCCGAGAAACGCATGACTCGATCAGCCGCACGAGAGGAGATACGACAGAGTTAAGGTGAGAGCTTAACTAGAGGAGAAACAAGTCCTCCTTTGTAAGGAGTGAGTCCTCTGCGGCACTGTGTGTAGAGTGAAGTTGCTACGCCGATATTGTTTACTGTCACCACTGTGTATTGACCAGTGCGTGAATAAAGTTTATCGAAAAACAACCACCAGCGTTTGTGAACTTCGACATCCCGGCGCAAGCTAGGAGAACCCCCGTACAACAGAATATTGCAAGAGAAGAGTGCAACACCTGCATAATTCAGACAGGATGTTCTGCTAGAGAGGCCAGATGCTATGAACTTCATTTTAGCAACTTCCAGAGATCTCTGTCAGAGTGGGGAATGCATACACCAGCATCATCAATAGTTTGACATCATCGGCTTCATGATACACAATAACATTTTTCTGTATGGTTGTAATTCCAAAATGAGATAACATGTAGCCTCAGAAATTTAATGGTTTGCGCCTTTGGTGAAACCCTGATCTTGCACCAAATTTTACCAGAATTTGTTGTGAAAGTTTTGAAGTGCTTTGCCAAATAACTAACAAACAAACCAGGGGGAAAACATAACCACCTTAGTAGCTCTAGGTAAATAATGAAAATGCATTTGCCAAATGTTTCTTTGTCAAAATGATCCAAATTGAAGACATTGAAAGGTTTTGGATGGCAACACAGTCTTGTAGTAAAAAGTTTTCCGGTGCAGTGAAAAAATTTGCCAAGAGCATTACATGGAGTTTTTTGTGCAGCTCATCCGCAAAGTTACCTGGCCCTATATCTTGGAGTTAGATACTTCCCTTAAGCTGACCAAACAACACAAATTGACAAATTGACTTGTCCTAGAACAGCTCATGCAGCTCCAGTTCTCTCAGAAGTATTGTTGATGTATCCAGTTTTCAAGTAATTGGTATGCATAGATGATAGAATCAATAATTGCCAATACAGCCAGCTAAGAAGTGTAACTAGCAAAGGACTTTGCCAACAGATAATATTGTCACACTGACTGCTCAACAGCTGCACCAAGTTAATCAAGATGGCATGTCTAGAGGATGGACAACAGGTCATCTCCTCACTTAAAATTATATGGATCACTAATGGGCTTTGCCTTCTACACCCTTTACACTCTGTAAACAGGAGTAGGGCAAAAGACGACCAACTTCGAAGGGTTAAATAACAGAATAGAGAGGGAGAGAGAGGAGTAAGGAAGCAGATGCCCGCTACCCTGCTCACCTCCTCTTTCCTTCTCCTCCTCCTCCTGCTCCTCTTTCTCCTCCTCCTCCTCCTCCTCCTCCTTCGCCTCCTCCTCCTCCTCCTCCTCCTCCTCCTCCTCCTCCTCCTCCTACTCCTCCTCCTCCCCACCTCCTCCTCCTCCCCCTCCCCCCTTCCTCCTCTTTCTCCATCTCCTCTTCCTCCAGGGCTCTCCCTCCTCCCTTCTGCTCCTTCCTCCTTCTCCCCCCTCCTTCTCTCTCCTACTCCTTCTTTCTCCTAGTGTGGTATGCAGAGAAAAATTGCTTACTTGCTTGGAAGCAGAGAATAATAGGGTTTGCCTGTTACCTGCCCACCCCCACCCCCTTTCCCTTCTCCTCCCAGACCAAAAGCCTTATCAGTGACAGTGTGGACATGCTTTATATGCAGTGATGTACAGGGGTTATCATGCCCACAGCATCCTTATCTCTACCACAAGTGACCTCCTACACTCCTGCATGCAGCCAACCTCCTCTCAAGGAAGAGCTGGCATCAGCCTAATGGGTAAAAAGAGCAAAAAAAAAATACAGCCTCTGATGTCACTACCACAAAGGTAGACAGCCTATAATCTTCCTTGTGGCACCTAGATTATGTGTGTCATGTTTGAACCCAGCAGCTGTAGTGGTGGGAAATGCATAGTGACAAAAGTATGAACAAAGACACAAACACATGCACACACACACACTTTCCTTGTTGTATGTATGCTCAAACTGCACCAATGTGCCGAGTAAATGTTGTTCTTGGCACAGAAATCGGGATATGGTTCAAGTGCTCTGCCTTTGGTTTTTCTGTGATTAATCATTGCTTTAAAAAGTGCAAACTAAGTACCAAATGCTTTACTGTTGGTGAACATTACACAGAGGCAGTAAGAGTATTTGTTGAGCTACAGCCCATGTGAACCATGTATGAGGTCTTCTCTCCATGCATCATGATGCGTGCTGTGCTGTTGCAGCATTGGCAATGACCAGTACTACCGGGAGGCGCTGGAGCACACTGCCAGCTTCAACACCCGCATGTCCCTGGAAAGGAAGATGCGGCTGCCCTTCCTTGACTCCCAGACAGGAGTTGCCCAGAGCCACTCAGACCTCTTGCAGCCAGCCACACACAGGCGCCCAGGTACGAACATACTTCAGGAAGTGGTCCAACCATCTGCCATATTAGCAGAATGCTTTGAAACCGGGGGAAACACCATAACAGAATATGATTAAATCATGCTACTGACATTTTGACTGGAATGAAACTTTTGTCCATAAGTGTATTTTATCGTATTTTTCTAGCATGAATTTATGACCACATGAATCTTCTCATCAGGATTGGTCAGAGATAGAATGAAATGTCATAGTTTGAGTAATCTGAAAGTGCCCAAACCAAGCTGATGGGCATGCTGCTGTCATACATAAGGATACTATAGCTCTGCCTATGTTGATGAGACATTTGTGTTCATGAATCAACTTGTCTTGCAGGGATGGCCTATGGTCAGATTTACACCTACCCTGCCAAGCGATGGAAGAAAAAGAAGCTTCGACAATTCCTCGTCACTGACTTCCGCCTTGCTCGAGTTGGAGAAATAGAAACAGGTGAATCTGGTGAGCAGTCACTGGTGATTTTTTTCATGGTGTACATGCATGTGTAGAAAGATATTGAGGTAAATTTCTGCATTCTCTGAAATTCAAGTAATGATAAAGTTTCCTTTAACTTAGGCTAAGAAGGCCATACATATTTCAGACTTCCACAATGACATAGTCTTTATCACATGGACTACTGATAACTATTGCATGCGGTATGTTGTAAAAGTTAACTATTTTCTGACAAGATTACTTGATCCAAAGTCTTTGGTTAGATGCAAAAATATCAAAATGTACTCTGATCAGTAACCAATGAAGATATAGAGGAAAGTGTTAATGTTTCCTGCCTAAAGTGTTATTTTTCTGGCTTGAGAACTCCCTGAATGAGAAATAAAGTATTGTCAAAATACAAATTGTAAACTGTATGGATTGCCTACACATTGATTCAGTAAATTGCAAGTGCCCATTCAGCTTGAAGAATGAGCTGACTGACTCCCTCTGCAGTTGAAGCGCTCAGTTTTTGGTGGTGCTGCTTATGTTAGACAGCTGCTGAAGTTCTGTCACTCTTTTTGGCTGAAACTGGTTGTCTGTCATCTTCCAGTTGATATGCACCAAATCTCTGCTGTGGAAAACCCTGCCCACCGCCACGGTGTTGATGATGATTTGGACCAGAAGAGTGAATCCCAGGACAAGTGGTTTGATGAGATGGAGACAATCAGTGAGCCCCTGGATGCAGGGGAGATAGTGGACGACCAGTCGGACATCAGCGACTATGAGGAGACCATAAAAAAGAAGAAGAAAAAGGCTGGTCCCAAGGTGGGTGCCAATAAGATTCCATCTCCTGGTTGAAGACGCCAGAGAAGCCCTGAATGTTTTCTTACAGTGTTTGATGCTCCAAGAGCAAGGCACTCTTGTGCAAATATAGAATTCGGTCTCAAGACAAGTCCAAGCTTTTAAATGACTGCAGTGCAATGTCATGAATGCGTTCAATATTAACGTGTGTGTTTGCATGTGTATAGGCGAGCACATGTGTTTTTGCATGTGTGTAGGTGAGCACGTGTGTGTGTTTGTGTGTGTGTATTTGTGGGTTTGTTTGTGTGTGTGTGTGTGTGTGTGTGCATGCGTTCGTGTATTTTCATTTTGAAAAAAACAAATCTTTTGAGTTTTCAAGTAGCTATTATAATTGTTGTTTTACAGGGTGGGGGACGTGGACGGAGGAAGAATGCAGACAAGGATGCAGTTGTTGATGACAGGGAGAAACCCTATGTGTGTGAAGGTCAGTTGGTGTCTGCTCTTTTATGAGGAAAACCTAACAGTGTGATCAAAGGGACAAGGCATCAGCTAGGAGCTGTTGCTTACAGCAGACTTATAGATTATACAAGTGATTTTTGTAATGTGTGTATGTGTGTGAGGGAGAGAGAGAGAGAGAGAGAGAGAGAGAGAGAGAGAGAGAGAGAGCGAGAGAGAGAGAGCGAGCGTTTAGGGAGTGGTGCTAGTATTGGAACCTGTGTGCATATTTTCTGTTGCTGTGTTTGTTGTTAATTGCTATTAGATATGGGTGATAAGTTAATTTATAAAACCAATACCTTCATTACCTTTACCATTTGTTTTATGGTGTGGATGTGTGGATATTTCCACAATATGTTAGGACTGACTCAGTCAAGAAAAGTTAATGAGGTTTGTATCCAGATGTTGAAGGGAGCTGTCTGAATCAGTGGCTGAATACAAATCATTGAACACAGCAGCATTGTTCTTCTTTCATGCTGACTATGGAGTGTTGCCATGCCTGTATTTGAATCTTGGCCTGTGAGCATGATGGAATCCCTTTGATAAGTTATTGAAAAACTTCTGCAAATTTCTGGTCATTTTTGGCTGTGGTGAATGTGGGTTGTTGTAATGACCGATGTGTGATGTTGACTTGCAGCAGCATTTGGCTTGTCCAGTCATCTACTGTGGCCACTTCAGCTTGTACATCCATCCTTTCTGAAAGGGAGGTTTGTGAGTGAAAACCACTGACATTGTAACAGGCCCAGTGAAGGAAACGACTCATTTGCATGAAATGTGAATTGAAAGGGGGAAATTTAGGGGGAGTAACTTAGAGTCATCTAGCTTCAATTGCTCCGTGGTTAACATCTACTATTTTCTGTATTAATGATAATCACTGATAACTTAGTTAATGTTTATTTGTGATATTCAGGGGGGTAATTTAAGTTGCTCTGGCTTCAATTGTTCAGTAGTGAAAGTCGACTATTTTCTGTATCAGTGATAATCACTGATAACTTCGTTGGCATTCATTTGGAATATTTAGGGGAGTAACTTAAATTACTTTAGCTTTGATTGTTTTGCAGTGAACATCTACAATTTTCTGTATTGGTGATAATAACTAATAACTTAGTTGGTGTTCCTTTGGGGGTGGGGTGGGGTGGAGGGGATTTTGCAAATGTACATGATGGACACAAAGTAGTGGGTTACAAAAGAGACAACTGAAGGGACAAAACTGATCAATCTGGCTTCAGTCAATGTCATACGATGTGTTCATTATTTTTCTTGTCTGTGAAGATAAACTCATAGGGCTATTTCAGTTGGATTTTGGCTCTCACGGTATCCCCTAGAAGACCAGTGATATAGTGCAAAGAAGTCAGAAAGGTGAATTGATCGCACTACCAAGCCTTTTGATAATGAACTTGAAATTTCATAAATTTATTGGCCATTTTCTGATAACTGCATCTGCAGAAATGTTGGATTTATAACAGTTAAAAGTATTTGTATCAAGTTCTTATGAAGGTTTTTGTCCGGGGGGGGGGGGGGGGGGGGGGGGGGGGGGGGTGTTCCCCAAATCCATGTGTCCGATATCGATGGTGAGACTGCTACAGAGGAGCTGAATGAAACAGGTTATGCATGTGTGTGTGTGCATCTGTGTTAGTGCAGGTACATGTGTTGAATTCTGAATGGCTACTGTGCTAAGAGCACTCATGCAAATGCCTTGACATTCATACCATCACTCATAGGCCTGTCATGCTCTTGGGATAACTTGCATGCCTCCAACTTGTCTTTGCTTGTGTCATCATGATTTGAACATGATATGATGTCATCTGAAGTGCAGCATTGGCTTACTTGGAACTCACTTGTCAGGTGATATGATGTCATCTGAAGTGCAGCATTGGCTTACTTGGAACTCACTTGTCAGGTGATATGATGTCATCTGAAGTGCAGCATTGGCTTACTTGGAACTCACTTGTCAGGTGATATGATGTCATCTGAAGTGCAGCATTGGCTTACTTGGAACTCACTTGTCAGGTGATATGATGTCATCTGAAGTGCAGCATTGGCTTACTTGCAACTCACTTGTCAGGTGATATGATGTCATCTGAAGTGCAGCATTGGCTTACTTGCAACTCACTTGTCAGGTGATATGATGTCATCTGAAGTGCAGCATTGGCTTACTTGGAACTCACTTGTCAGGTGCTGACAGTACTGTGTAAATGCTGTTTCATTCAATTCTTGATTATGTGTCATTGTTTGTAACCAAAAAACACTTGTGTGATTCTAGGAATTCAGTGTATGTAGATAATGCAGGAATGATTGTCAGTGATACATGATTCCACCATTTCGTTGTTGTCATTTTTTACCCCACCCACCTCTGCCCAGATTTTGCAACCAAGATGCTCCAAGGTTATTGATGGGCATTTTGCAATGGGTGACATGGTCTGTGGGTTGGACCTTATTATCAGTCAATGGAGCCAGACCCCCCCCCAATATATTCAAGTGTAGTCATGCATGTTCATGAACTTTGAGGTAGGGTCTGTTTATCCAAGCAAGAAATCACTCTCACAACACAGGTGGTAAACGGGAGGAAGAAAAATATACCTTTTTATTTATTTTTATTAAAGACAGATTTGAAAAACAGTATTCAGTGTGGAAAAAGAATTACATTAGATAGAGTTTCCAGTTCATAATACAGTGTGTTGGACTGGCCCTAAAAGGAAATTGTGAAAAGCTACCCTGACATAGCATGCTGGAAGTATTAAGGCGATGAAGGTCTACCCCGCCTGTGAACTCAGAATGGCTGAGAGGGAAATGCTCCATGGGTGACAGAAACATCAATTTCTTCATCATCTGCTTCCTAGAAATTGGATTGCAGAGTCATGCATCAGTGTGTAGTGAATGTATTTTCACCAAAGTGGCATTTGAAATATTATTGTATAGCCATCCCATCAATGCTAAGACCATGTTTGTCAAGGTAGTCAACCAGGCACTTGCTGTGCAAAGAACTTGCTGGCAACACCACACCTGCAGGAAAACCTACCCACTTGGGAACAGCTGCAGACAAACCACAATGCCATGTGACAGACCCAGCAACCTGGCCAAGCATGGCTTCAGACAAGCAGGCTGCAAAGGCAGGCTCTAACAGAGGAGCAGAGGAGTGGTGCAGAGGTTATCTGTCACACGGTGACAACACTTATCAGGGCAGACTGCATCAAAACTGCTTGGTCAGACCCCTGTCCCATGGCACTGAGCTTCTCCTGCTTGTCACCTTTGCTCAACAGTTGAGGAATCAGAAATGCCTTGTCAGATATTCATGCCCCCCATTGTCAGATTTCTATTGTAGTCTTTGTATACACAAATGTCTTCTTTGGCAACCTGTGAAATTTGAATCCATGCATACATCTTGCTCAGTACAGTGATGCTTCCAGATGGCTTCTCATGGATCAGAAATGTGAGATGAACTCAAACTTTGGATTCTCTCAAGGATCTCGTTTGAATTTGTCATCACTTGAAAGTAAAACGATCAGCAATTCATGATTTCATCGCTCAAAGAAATCAAAGGCGCTTATTTTTTAACATGTACAGCTGATTCATCTGTCACTCACCGCTTATCACAGATGGCTTGCAGCAATCATATCATGAAACATTGATACGAGTTGGAAGAGCATTGCTGTTCCACTTTGATAAAGTATTAAATGACATGTGTCAAGTTGGCCTCCGTCCCACCCCAAGTTCCTTGTATTGGCAGCCTGTGGTGCTCGATACAAGACGCGGCCAGGCTTGGCCTACCACTACACTCACTTCCACAATGGCATGCTGGAGGAGGAGTTCAGTAACCCCTCTCCCAAAGCACCAACCCGATCCAACAGTGGTAAGTCCTGGTTGACCTGGGCTTCAGTTCTTTAACCCTGCATGATGCTTCTGCCATCCCATCCCACCCAGCCCACTGCACACCCACCCCTGTGGCTTGGCTGGCCTGTGTGGGTTGTGGAGGGACTAAGGCTGAGGCTGCTGAGTGTCTCTATGCTTGATGCAACCAGCAAGTGCAAGTCTGCATTTGTCCATCAGTCACCAAAGGATTGAAATGAAGAAAACTGAAAAGGAAGAAAGAAGGAAAGACAGAAAGAAAAGATCTTCTGTGTCTCAGAATAAGTTGTGAACCTGGGTAAATTCAATTTCTTTCTTTCTTTCTTTTCATATCCCATAAAGCTATCCTCTGCCCTTGCCACTATTACCATACAGCCCCTTGCCACCAGTGAACGTGTTGGCTAGCTCTCAAGTTTTCTGTCTGGAACTCATTGTTCTAAATTTAGCAGCCTATTTTGGAGCAACAGGCAGCTCTGCTGCATGATCATCACTTGAAGACTAAGTTTAGGACACTGTTTGATTAGGAAACCGTAGAGGAAGTAGTTGGGGGCAATATGGGAATTTCAGCAAGGCGTTGGTGATTGGTAGTGCTGGACACTACATATTGATGGATATGGCAAAGTGAGTTTCGCTTCATCTTTGTATCCAGATTGGGCTTTGTGTGTTTATGAATTTGAGTGGTTTGTTTTATTTTTGTTGTATTTGCTTATTGGACCATAATGTAGGATACCCAAGCTCTCTTTTGTGTAAACCTTTGTTCTTTGTGAGAGACTGAAAACTGCAGAATGGAACTGGCAGAATGAAACCAATGCTGTAGATACTTCATTCCTGGAAGCCTTGATGAATAGACACATTTGTCATCGTCGTCATCATCATCATTATCATCACCATTGTCATCCACTTCCTCATCATCAGCTTGTCATCAGCACTCCATCCTACAGCCCTGAAGAAGCCCTCTGTCAATGTTTATAGAGTTAATGCGTTTTTGAACTGAAAAACGAAATTTTAGGGGTTGTGATGGATATTACACAAAATATGTTTAAGTGCACTTAAAAACGGATGTAATAATGGGTACTTACAATGTGTTATGAAAACAGTTGAAAATGATGTTACCAAATAATGGTATGATGTTTATCAGTCTAAATTGTCAAGATAATCTGTCCAAAATTATTGTGGGATTAATTATGTTGACTTAATTTTGTTTCATGTGAAATTTTGTTGAGTATTTGCCATGTGTGTTCCTTAATTACTTGAAATTAATTGAGTTTTGTTGATTTTCACAATTTGGTTAATTTTAATTGACCCAAGTTACATCATTCAAAACATCTTGCAAGTAGTGCCAGTTCCAGTAGTCTGCTCTCAGGAGTTCAAGGCAGCAAAGCAATTGCCTGGAGCCTGAGTAAACTTTGTCTGAGAAATTCCAATTAAGCAATTGCCTGGAGCCTGAGTAAACTTTGACTGAGGAATTCCAATTAAGCAATTGCCTGGAGCCTGAGTAAACTTTGGCTGAGGAATTCCAATTAAGCAATTGCCTGGAGCCTGAGTAAACTTTGTCTGAGGAATTCCAATTAAGCAATTGCCTGGAGCCTGAGTAAACTTTGTCTGAGGAATTCCAATTAAGCAATTGCCTGGAGCCTGAGTAAACTTTGTCTGAGGAATTCCAATTAAGCAATTGCCTGGAGCCTGAGTAAACTTTGTCTGAGGAATTCCAATTAAGCAATTGCCTGGAGCCTGAGTAAACTTTGTCTGAGGAATTCCAATTAAGCAATTGCCAGGAGCCTGAGTAAACTTTGAGGAATTCCAATTAAGCAATTGCCTGGAGCCTGAGTAAATTTGTCTGAGGAATTCCAATTAAGCAATTGCCTGGAGCCTGAGTAAACTTTGTCTGAGGAATTCCAATTAAGCAATTGCCTGGAGCCTGAGTAAACTTTGTCTGAGGAATTCCAATTAAGCAATTGCCTGGAGCCTGAGTAAACTTTGTCTGAGGAATTCCAATTAAGCAATTGCCTGGAGCCTGAGTAAACTTTGTCTGAGAAATTCCAATTAAGCAATTGCCTGGAGCCTGAGTAAACTTTGACTGAGGAATTCCAATTAAGCAATTGCCTGGAGCCTGAGTAAACTTTGGCTGAGGAATTCCAATTAAGCAATTGCCTGGAGCCTGAGTAAACTTTGTCTGAGGAATTCCAATTAAGCAATTGCCTGGAGCCTGAGTAAACTTTGTCTGAGGAATTCCAATTAAGCAATTGCCTGGAGCCTGAGTAAACTTTGTCTGAGGAATTCCAATTAAGCAATTGCCTGGAGCCTGAGTAAACTTTGTCTGAGGAATTCCAATTAAGCAATTGCCTGGAGCCTGAGTAAACTTTGTCTGAGGAATTCCAATTAAGCAATTGCCAGGAGCCTGAGTAAACTTTGAGGAATTCCAATTAAGCAATTGCCTGGAGCCTGAGTAAATTTGTCTGAGGAATTCCAATTAAGCAATTGCCTGGAGCCTGAGTAAACTTTGTCTGAGGAATTCCAATTAAGCAATTGCCTGGAGCCTGAGTAAACTTTGTCTGAGGAATTCCAATTAAGCAATTGCCTGGAGCCTGAGTAAACTTTGTCTGAGGAATTCCAATTAAGCAATTGCCTGGAGCCTGAGTAAACTTTGTCTGAGGAATTCCAATTAAGCAATTGCCTGGAGCCTGAGTAAACTTTGTCTGAGGAATTCCAATTAAGCAATTGCCTGGAGCCTGAGTAAACTTTGTCTGAGGAATTCCAATTAAGCAATTGCCTGGAGCCTGAGTAAACTTTGTCTGAGGAATTCCAATTAAGCGATTGCCTGGAGCCTGAGTAAACTTTGTCTGAGGAATTCCAATTAAGCAATTGCCTGGAGCCTGAGTAAACTTTGTCTGAGGAATTCCAATTAAGCAATTGCCTGGAGCCTGAGTAAACTTTGTCTGAGGAATTCTAATTAAGCAATTGCCTGGAGCCTGAGTAAACTTTGTCTGAGGAATTCCAATTAAGCAATTGCCTGGAGCCTGAGTAAACTTTGTCTGAGGAATTCCAATTAAGCAATTGCCAGGAGCCTGAGTAAACTTTGTCTGAGGAATTCCAATTAAGCAATTGCCTGGAGCCTGAGTAAACTTTGTCTGAGGAATTCCAATTAAGCAATTGCCTGGAGCCTGAGTAAACTTTGTCTGAGGAATTCCAATTAAGCAATTGCCTGGAGCCTGAGTAAACTTTGTCTGAGGAATTCCAATTAAGCAATTGCCTGGAGCCTGAGTAAACTTTGTCTGAGGAATTCCAATTAAGCAATTGCCAGGAGCCTGAGTAAACTTTGTCTGAGGAATTCCAATTAAGCAATTGCCTGGAGCCTGAGTAAACTTTGTCTGAGGAATTCCAATTAAGCAATTGCCTGGAGCCTGAGTAAACTTTGTCTGAGGAATTCCAATTAAGCGATTGCCTGGAGCCTGAGTAAACTTTGTCTGAGGAATTCCAATTAAGCAATTGCCTGGAGCCTGAGTAAACTTTGTCTGAGGAATTCCAATTAAGCAATTGCCTGGAGCCTGAGTAAACTTTGTCTGAGGAATTCTAATTAAGCAATTGCCTGGAGCCTGAGTAAACTTTGTCTGAGGAATTCCAATTAAGCAATTGCCTGGAGCCTGAGTAAACTTTGTCTGAGGAATTCCAATTAAGCAATTGCCAGGAGCCTGAGTAAACTTTGTCTGAGGAATTCCAATTAAGCAATTGCCTGGAACCTGAGTAAACTTTGTCTGAGGAATTCCAATTAAGCAATTGCCTGGAGCCTGAGTAAACTTTGTCTGAGGAATTCCAATTAAGCAATTGCCTGGAGCCTGAGTAAACTTTGGCTGAGGAATTCCAATTAAGCAATTGCCTGGAGCCTGAGTAAACTTTGTCTGAGGAATTCCAATTAAGCAATTGCCAGGAGCCTGAGTAAACTTTGTCTGAGGAATTCCAATTAAGCAATTGCCTGGAGCCTGAGTAAACTTTGTCTGAGGAATTCCAATTAAGCAATTGCCTGGAGCCTGAGTAAACTTTGTCTGAGGAATTCCAATTAAGCTATTGCCTGGAGCCTGAGTAAACTTTGTCTGAGGAATTCCAATTAAGCAATTGCCTGGAGCCTGAGTAAACTTTGTCTGAGGAATTCCAATTAAGCAATTGCCTGGAGCCTGAGTAAACTTTGTCTGAGGAATTCCAATTAAGCAATTGCCTGGAGCCTGAGTAAACTTTGTCTGAGGAATTCCAATTAAGCAATTGCCTGGAGCCTGAGTAAACTTTGTCCGAGGAATTCCAATTAAGCAATTGCCAGGAGCCTGAGTAAACTTTGTCTGAGGAATTCCAATTAAGCAATTGCCTGGAGCCTCAGGCCAGAGTAAACTTTGTCTGAGGAATTCCAATCAAGCAATTGCCTGGAGCCTGACCCCGGCGAAACGGTCTGGAATCGTTCCAGAACAATTCTAGAAATGTTCCAGAAGATTCTAGAATGTGACTTCTGGAACCAGAGTCCAAGGTTCTAGAATAATGACAGAAGCTTAAATGAGAATTCAAGGAAATATTCTAGAATATTTTCTAGAATATTCTAGAAAATAATTCTAGAATATTCTAGAATATTCTAGAATGGTAATGAATGTTCTTGAATACTTACAGATGAAGAAGGAAACACAGTTCTAGAATAATTCTGGAATTATTCCAGAACACCATTATTATTATAACTTAGAAGATTTTAGTACGTATTCCAGAATATTCTGGAATGTTATTCCAGAATATTCTAGAATACTGACAGATACTTCTGGAACAATTCAAGATGAAATTCCAGAAAACTGACTGCACATTCTGGAACAATTCAAGAACAATAATATTATTGATAAGAATAAAGGTAATAGAGTATTTTGGAATTGTTTAGCAACAACATTCAAACAGAATATTTAGTTAAAAAATAACAAACCAATATCTGTTAAATGTATATTATTTAATACAGATTTTGAAATGGTACATAATGATGATCACTGCATACATAAAGCAAGAATTGCTTACCAATAGTTCAGTTGTAACAGTGCACAATGTGTGTATTCCTGAAAAGATTACAATTGCAGTTTTCATTACATTTACAATAATGATGGAATTCTTTTTTTTATACATATAAATAAATCATGATTAACTATTCAGAAGTCTTCAATGTAGTGTCAATGGTTGAGGAAACATTAAAAATAAAACAAGGGAAAAAGAAATGCATATATCTTTAAGTTTAAGCAATGTAAAGCTTAGAAAATGTTTATGAGACAAATAGGGCAAATTTCCTGTATCAAATCTGATTCGTGCTTGCAAACATTATACAACACTTAGATGGACTAATTCCTATGACATTATAGCTGAGCTTCAGATAACATTCAGTTCAAATGTCAACTGCCTCAGAGTAATCTCCTCTGAAACACTGTGAAGGAGCTAAAACATAATACAGTTTTGATGCTGGTATCCTGCTGGTCTGAGCTAGAAAAGGTGGCATATGAATTTCATGTACTTAGTTTGATGGTGTTTGAAACAACTGCACACATCAGATGATATCTGAATCACCAATTAAATTCCATCCAACTGATTTTATCAATCAAATCCCATTCATAATTGTACCTCATACCTTACAATTCTTGTGAGCAGTGAAGAAAGTTATTGGGGACCTAATTGTAGATGCAGGTACCGCCACAGAGAAAGGAATCTCTCTCGATATTGCCTTGGGGAACTTTAAGTCTCGAATTTCGAAAAGCCACTTTTCTGTCGCCAAAAATCTTGCTTCTCATGCAAGCAAAGCACACCCATTGCGATGCAGAGACCGATGAAAGTTTTCATCTCAGGAACTGTCACACTGCACCCACTTGGAGCTGGCACTGGCAGGAGGTGGATTCTTCTGTCTGTCTCTCTCTCTCTCAGCATACCGATTTGTCTCTGTCACAAGACGACAAGTCATTCCCACATTGCGTCTGTGAAGATCAGAGAGAAGACATGAAGAGGTTTTGCGTCCGAGGGGATGTCAATCTTCACTCCTTGAGCGCGTCGAAAGGCGTGTCGCATGTACGAGAACGAAAACCTCTCACTCTCAGATCAGGATCCATCTGCACGCGTCGTGTGGCTGTTTATGTCCTCCATCATGCTGGCATCTGGGAATCCGTTGAACAGCGGGACTTCGGTCGCCATCACTGCTCCTGCAGCCTCAGGACGACTCCACGGGCACCGCGACAGTCCTGTGAAGCACTGGGCGAATACTCGAGCTCGAGTCGGCGAATGATTCCTTTTAGAGATGTACCGTTTGAATTTCAAAGTCCACCCTGACCAAGCTTTTCCGTTCGTGCAGAGATTCGATCTCCATTTTTCGTCTTGAACTGCCCCAGTCTCATTCAAAATCAGAATCAGAATCAATGTCGCTTCCTTCACTCTCATCCGATGCGGATTCGGCCATGACGCGAAAAAAGTCAGAACGTCAGTCGAAATCTCGACAAAAATCGCCACAACACAGCTAAAACTTGTCAAATTTCGATCAAACTTGCACAAGTTTGAAAGCGTTGTAAGTGCGCGGTCTCTCTGCTTCCCAGCAGGCATTGCGATAAGTCGGCCACTTCCTTTGCTGTTTGCTATTTTTAGATCTTGACGTAAACAACGCAAGGGTACGCGTACATCGCTCCCTAAGCGAAGGGGGGAAGTGCGCGGTCTCTCTGCTTCCCAGCAGGCATTGCGATAAGTCGGCCACTTCCGTTTGCTGTTTGCTATTTTTAGATCTTGACGTAAACAACGCGAGGGACAAAGTACGTCGCTCCCTAAGCGAAGGGGGGAATTGCAACGTGCGCGTTCCATCCGAAGCGCATGGGTTATATGAACATCAACATCAAATTTACATTCATGTATGTTGACACTAAATCTTATATTCTGTGTGTGATCACTAAAGTGTCTTGCGTGTGTGTTAAAATGCTTTGTTGTTCACTTCTCTCTTTTTTTGAGAACTCGAACTCGAACATTTTAATTTTTATTGGATGAGAGTGATAGAGAAAGAGAGAGAGAGAGACACACACACACACACATAGATAGATAGAGAGAGAGAGAGAGAGAGAGAGAGAGAGAGAGAGAGAGAGAGAGAGAGAGAGAGAGAGAGAGAGATCTTATGCCTTATAACGTCATATTCTAAAGTTTATTTACGTCACGTATTACATCATTTTTGTGTTTCTACATCGTTCACTGAAGAAGGGCGTGTGCCCGAAAGTCTTTGATTTTGGTGTTAGTCGTGTGTTTTTTTCTTATTTATTATATTTTTAATATCATTTTATATACAATTTTATAGAATAAATTATTCTTTGAATGGTCATGTTCTAGAATAATATTCTAAGAAAAAGTAATGTTCTAGAATATTCTAGAATTATTCTGGAATTAAAAAATTCTAGAATAATTTCATCAAATTTATTCCAGAACATTCTAGAATGTTCTAGAATGTTCTAGAATTTTGGAAATTTCTAGAATGTCATTTCGCCGGGGGAGTAAACTTTGTCTGAGGAATTCCAATTAAGCAATTGCCTGGAACCTGAGTAAACTTTGTCTGAGGAATTCCAATTAAGCAATTGCCTGGAGCCTGAGTAAACTTTGAGGAATTCCAATTAAGCAATTGCCTGGAGCCTCAGGCCAGAGTAAACTTTGTCTGAGGAATTCCAATTAAGCAATTGCCTGGAGCCTGAGTAAACTTTGTCTGAGGAATTCCAATTAAGCAATTGCCTGGAGCCTGAGTAAACTTTGTCTGAGGAATTCCAATTAAGCAATTGCCCTAAGCCTGAGTAAACTTTGTCTGAGGAATTCCAATTAAGCAATTGCCTGGAGCCTGAGTAAACTTTGGCTGAGGAATTCCAATTAAGCAATTGCCTGGAGCCTGAGTAAACTTTGAGGAATTCCAATTAAGCAATTGCCTGGAGCCTGAGTAAACTTTGGCTGATGAATTCCAAGCTGTGTTACTCCTTACCACTGCCACTGGAATGGCTAGTGATGTGTCCAGTGTGAAAGGCTTGAGGCTGAAAGAGGGCAAGTTGAGTGCACACAGAGGTCAGAGATATGATTAGGTAACTGAAGCCTGGGGTGTTGCCAAATTTCCAATGATGATTTCAGTAATATAATGGCATACACGCTTCATGTGTTGTTTTGATTTTCACTTCAGTTTCAGTGTAGAAAGAGAATCTTTAAACTGATTGAAATCAGTGTGTATATCATATTCATATAGATAGATAGATAGATAGATAGATAGATAGATAGATAGATAGATAGATAGATAGATAGATAGATAGATAGATAGATAGATAGATAGATAGATAGATAGATAGATAGACAGATAATCTTATGCTTGTCTCCTTCATTTGTTGTTTGGCTGGTACTTGCAGGCATCAGGGTGCACTGAGAGACATTACCATGCATGGAATAAGACTGCTTTTTTCCCCTTCTAGCTGCAACGTCTGAGTGTTTTGGCTTCTCAGATTGACATCTCTGATGTGTTGATGGCTTTTGCATGATGACCGGAGTGAGACTTATGAAATGGCCTTAAAGGAAGTAAAGGTTGCATGTGCAATTGCATTTGGTTACATATTTGGGAATGTGGATTTGATTGTTATACATCAATAACATGTTACAGAAAGGTTATGGAGTAAGTTTTGGGTTTGAAAAATAATAAGTAAAATTAAAAACCTGTGTACTTGAGACATGTTTCATCTTAAAAACTGCTAATAGGTTTATTGAGTTTCAGTGTTGGTACCAGTGATCACCAAATTCAGACAGGCCATTCCTGTGTGTGACCAGCACATCAAGTTGTATGTGCTGTGCTGCCAATTCTTGTCTCACTTCATGCTTATGTTCCTTGTTGTTCATGATAGAATGAATGAAGATGTGAAGGGTTTTATATTTTTGTGCATTGAGATTTGTTTTATTTTGATGGTCCTTGTTCGGTCCATGCTTTTGCGTGCATGAGATTGCATGCTGAAGTCTCACACAGTTTTGTTTGAAATATTTGCATGATGTTTAGCGTACATGTCTTGCTACTAGATTTCACAAGCAGGTTTTGTTTCATGCATTATAGAAGTTACTTTGCAGAGACAGTTCCTGACTGAAAATCTTAGCAAATATTCCTTTGTTTCAGTAACTTGTCTGTTCCATTTAAGTTGATTGAAATCTAATATCCCTGCCCATGCATGCAGATATCTGTAGGAACTTGATTCAAGTGCTTGGTTGCTCTGTAGTTCAGTAGCTCAGTTGATGAAAACTTCTCTTTGTCTTATTTAAACCGAAAGACTTTGATTTTGGTGTTTGTCGTGTGTTTGTTTCTTATTGATAGTAATCTTATTTAAACTGTGTAACTTGCATAAAGTTTGTGTATAATTCCTAAATGTAATGAACCTATTTCTCTCTCTATCTATGTATATATATATATACATATTGCTCCATGCTTTTTATTGTTTCTTGTCAGAGTGGCCACACTAGTGGCATTTTTTTCTGTTTTTGATTAAAGAGTCTAGCAAAAAATGCAGTGGTGCCAAGCGAGGGAAATCCAGCCGAACCCCAAACTAACTACTGCTCCATCTCCTCCTAGCCACCTCAATGGGAAGATTGACATACTCCATTCCAGGTAAAACAACCACTGACGGGAAACCCGCCCCCAACAATTACTGTGACTTCTGTCTGGGCGACTCCACTGAAAACAAAAAGACGAAGATTCCTGAGGAATTGGTGTCCTGTAGTGATTGCGGCCGATCAGGTCTGTGCGAGCCATATGTGGGGCTTGACTCAGTCTCTTGACAATTTTTTTCTTCCCCTCATTTCATGTGCCATTTTCTCCTGGTCTCACCCCCCTAGAAGGCATATGCTCACCTCATTGAAGGCTAACTGCTTGAGTTCCACCCCACCCCTCTCTCCTCTAACAATTATTAATCCTCAGGCTCTTCAGTTGTCTACTCTATTGCACTAAGATTAATGCTTTGTTTTCCATTGTCAATCTTGCTGACTTATTTTTCTTCTCCTCTGTACCTGTTTGAATCCGTCTGGAGGAACTCATGAGAGTTGATTGGTTTGGAATAATGACATTGAGTTGGTGGATTCTCTTTTATGTTTGATAAAGGTCTGATAATGTGAAAATGCTATTGGAGCACAACATTAGTAGTCTTCCAATGTATGTTAAAAAAACAACCTTATTGGGTGTCCACAGAACATTGTTGAGTGCAGACTTTATCGGTAGTCTGTGATCGCCAAGCCCTCAGTTGTTTGTGCTCTCACTGTCATGTTTCAAGAAAAGACCATTTGACTTGAAATTAAGTGTTGAGCAAAAATAATGGCAGAGAATGTTGTTTCTCTTTACTTCATTTTCTTGGATCTTTTGGTTGCTCTAGACAAGAAAGTTTCTTGAGAAAAGGTGGTTAAATAGCATTCTTTTCATCGCTGGCTCCTCAGTTTTTCTGTTTGCTTCATTAAAGTGTGTTCCTTTCAAGACTTTCCTTGATACTTGCTTTCAGAGCTTTTTCTAGAAGTAGGTTCATTAACACTTGTAGTCAGACACTTGTAGTCAGCTTCTACGAAGCTCCCAGTCGGATCTAGCTTTTCTGTCCTCTTGATCTGTTGAACTGACTTGAACAATTTTGCTCCCTGCTGCTCATACCACTGCCTGTTGATGTTTTTGGTTCTTTTGAATTTTTGTCTCTCCTTTTTTAATAACAGTATCAAAATATGTTTTTGTCTCATGTTTTCTCCAGTATGGGAAGTAATTTAAGCCATATGTGACCCATTTCTGGAAACCAGTCTTAACTCGCAATCATCGAAACAGCGCTACACAGCTCTGAAGGTGGTGGGGGTCTGCCTGTGCGAAATTGAGGTTTTCGGTTCATTGCATTCTCTAAAAATTAATCTATAAAATGGTATAAGTTTTATGTCTTAAAAATGTATTTAAGTGCATTACAAAATTAATTAAAGTTATAATTGTGATAATTTAAAGCATTTTTATTTGCCAAAACCGACCAATTTTGACCCTGCAAAACAACACGTAACCCTTGCAGAACCTCAACACATGGTCTTTCGCGCGCTTTCTTTTGTTTCTTCTGCTGTGCAAAAAATCAAGATGATTGGATAATTCTAAGACCCTGTTGCTAAGGAGAATGTGTGAGGATTGCATGCAAAACTTTGAGGTCCGTTTTCTCAAAACAAGTCGCGACTGAGTTTTCAACTTCAACTCGTTATAACTTCCACAATTTTTGAGCTACCAGGTTCGTTTTGGTGTCAAATTAATCAGGAAACTCTGTAGAATTCAAAAATATAAACATCTCAAAAATGATAAAATCCACCTTAAGACTGGTTTGGTGGTGCGGGGTCACATATCGGGAATTTTTTTATGTTAATTTCAGATGCAACTTTGTCATTTGAATGCCAAAAGTAATGCTTGTGCTCCAGTGTTGATTCATGTTTAGTTATGATTAAAGAGCATAACATCGCATCACAATAGCACATTTTGTAAGCATACATACTTGAACTAGAAATGGTGAGCAAAAGTGTGAAAGTTCAAAATATCAATGTTTTGAAGTGTTGCTTTGTCTTGTGCTGGACTTAACACACCATGAATGGTAGAATTCTGTCTAGGTTTGGTGACTGAAAATTAATTTAATGTAGCATTTATGTAAAGCTCTGTGTTCATTGAAACTAAGTGATCTCAATAGAGAAAAAGTCAATACTTGATGGTACAAAAGTAGGTTACTGAAATGTAATTTAGGGACTACAGCTACCACAACTAAAAAACCCACTGAGATTATTACTGTGCCATATTAGCAATCTTTCCATAATTTTTTTAACTCTCAAGAAGTTTGTGATGGCCTTCTCTTTTGACAGATATGACACAGTTGTTGAATGCATGAATGAGGTAGCTCATCTTCATAAAAATGTCACCATTACTGTCAGTTATTTGTCTTATTGTAACTCCATATTCTACAGTTCTACTTTAGCAAATTTGTGCACTTCTTTTTCTCTCACTTTTGACATTGTACTGGTAGGGAAAGCCTTTCCATAAAATGAAAGACATGTAAATGGTTATCATTTGTTTTCTGGAGCAAGATGGGCATGACATTGGTATTTGGTGTCTTTCCCCAAGCAGGAGGGTTATTGAGATAGCAGCATCATTCTGTTGTGAGACTGGATGGGCATTGCATTGGTGGCCATCATCCCTCTCCAGATGTGATGGGTTTTGGAACAGGAGTATCCCTCTCTGCAGCTTGGTAGGCATGGATGTGGTGGTTGGGGCCTAGTCCTGATGTGGTGGTGGTGGTGGTAGTGGCTGTCCATAGTAGGAGACTGAGGCAGTGCAGTTAATATTCAATGCAGCACAATGCAGTACATAATACTTTATTCATCCTCTGAGGAAATTTAGATGCTGATCACCACAAAAACTATTATGTTGAGAAACAAGTAAATACAGATCATTGTAAGTATGACACACACCCCATCCCCCACCCCAAAAAAAACCAAAACCAACAACCCCCCCCCCCCCCCCCCCCCGCAAAAAAAAACACAAAAAAACAAAAAACAACAACAAACAAACAAAAAACTCTTTGTTTTGAAAACAAATACAGTCTGTCATAATCTTAGAATAAAATATCAGTTTCATTTAGGAGAGTCAGTCAGTTGTTGACTTTTTGATTGTAGTGGGCAATGTCCTGGGTATAATTCCTAGTAAAAGGGATGGTGGGACACTGGAATGGTACTGATCTTTGACTCCATTCATTCTCCTCTCTTTGCTCTGAAAAGCTTCTTCTGGCAGTTTGCTTCAAAGATCTCCAGAGCATTTCTAGCAACCACGTGCTATCAGACTGTCACTGGCACATAAATACAGTTCCACAAGAAGTTCATGATGGAACTGAATGCAGTCCTTGAAGCAGTTGTTTCCCCATGCCTTGGCATTCCTGGTCTCTTGGCTCTGAACTGAAGGCATGTTGTCCCCATGCCTTGGCACTCCTGGTCTCTTTGCTCTGAACTGAAGGCAAGCAACAGCAGCAGCTGTGATACATGCAATTCAGTGGGCAGTGCATTGAAGCTGGCAATGGAAGATCATTACAACCTTACTCATGGATCCTGTTCTGTCTAGTACTTCCAGCTCCATTATCCTGTCAAGCAGCATATGCTCACAGTAGCCCACTGTGAATGTATGTGGATCTGCTCAGCTGGCTGTTGCCTTCTCCGTAGGGAATCCAAAAGTCACATCCATGAATAAGACTGGACACAATAAGAGAGGTGCAGCATTTTGTGGAAGTGGATTGATCTTGAAGCAGTGCTTGCTCTTTTCACTCATGCAGGATGGATACTGAGGCGGAAGTTAGCCTCCTGTTAGAGTGAATGGAGACTGATGCGGTAGTAGCTGTCTCCTGTGAAGCAAGTTGCTAATGAATGCAGAAATCAATGCTCTTTCTCACATGTAATGAGTAGTGAGGTAGCCTTTGTTGTCTCATGTACTACAATTTTATGGACTGTGCAGCAGATGCCGGTCTTTACTCCAACTTCATAGATGTGGTGTCTCCCCTTGAAGAGAATGAAAATTGTAAGAGTAATTGCTAACTTTTCTCAAACAAGGTGGACTTAACCAGCAGTGGGTGTTTTTCACACTGTGGAAGCTGGACCAGTAACTGCTGTGCTTTGTCTTAAGTGGGTGTTTTCCCCTCTTACTGGATGGACAGCCACTAAATAGTTGTAGTCTGATGTATAAGTGCAGGGATCCACTCCACTCCCCACCCACCCCATCATACACCCACATTTTCTCTGTGCACCCTCCCCTCACTGCACCCACGTCCCACCCTCAGATGAGGAAATCCCTGTGATGTGTGAAATAATGGAAAGGCACCTTTATTTCATCAGCCAGAATAGTGTTGCTCATGGCTTGCCTCCCAGGAGTCTGTAACTTGTAATCTTTTATTCTCCACTCCTCTTCTTGGCTGTTTAATCTCATGGTCCTGTCTTGCCACCCGATTTGCCTGAACTACCAGCAGTGAATATAAAGTCCTGTGAAGACTGACTAGCTATGTCTCATGACAGAGCTTGAGGCGCCTTGCCTGATTACTGTCTAGTGATTCTTGGCTTGGTGAGCCCTGCCTGGCATTGAATGGCTGATGGGTTTTGTAACCTGTCTTTTCAGTCCCGTGGTAAGGATGTCGTATGCATGCACTCTTCACCCAAAGTGGTATTCAAGGAATACTTGGACTTGTCTCTTGATTGAATGAGGTTCAATTAAATGGAAGCAAAAGCCGCAGTCAGGAAAGCAAGCAGTTGCATGAAGCATCTGGGGGAGTTAGCTGCGTCTCTGAAATCTGTAGTTTCTCCTATAGTGTTAGCTTTGAAGGGAAGGTTTCTTCACACTCCAGGACTGCCAGTGTATTGAATGTCCAACAGCACTGTGAATATAATCTGCAGGTCACCCAACATGCCTGCAGTTCACACCCAACATGATCATTTCTGTGAAGAAGTACCCATGGCAGTGTATCGAGTGCAAGTCCTGTGGACTCTGTGGCACTTCGGATAATGACGTAAGTTTCTCTCTTCACACACACACACACAAAGTGCAATTTGTTTGTTTTTTTGCATAATCTCTATACATCTGAATATGAGCACCTTTTCTTTCAACATGTAGTTTATGCATGCTTTTATTTTGACAGGGGTGGGCAGGCATAAATCACTTGCAAGATGAGTGTGTGCAGATGAAGAGACAAGCTTTAGATCAAAATCATGCATGTTCAAGGAGCACAGATGCATCAATTGCAAGCATGCATGCACATGCACTCTCACAGGCACACACACACACACTCACACACACATGCACATCTATATATGTGAAACCAATTTTGTGACTTTTAATAAAAATCATGAAAAAAGTTTAAAGTCTGAAAGCTCCCATGGAACTAATGTGTAGTAATGGTACTTGCAGTCAGCCTTGCCTACATGCTGGTCAGTGGGTTCAACATCTAAGAAGTAGTGGCAGCTGGGATGACGCAGAAAAATGCATGTGTGGAAAATGTAGGGAAAAAATTGTGGGCTTGATTCTCTCTTCCTTTACAGTAAGATTGGGGAGAGCGGGAGGGATGTTAATTTTATTTGTCACAAAATAGTACCTTTTGCAAAAGCCTGCCATATTCACACACCAAATAAGTTAGTTGAGCCATTTTGACACTCCCCATCGTTCAGCCCACAGGCATTCATGACTCACTGGTATACCACAGCTTTACATCACTGATGTCTGTGTAACTTGCACATGGCCTTGTCATGCTTTTTTCAGGACCAGCTGCTGTTCTGTGATGACTGTGACCGTGGCTACCATATGTACTGCTTGAATCCACCGCTTTCTGAACCTCCTGAAGGTGAGAGGGATTTCTGCCTGCCTCTTGGAATGTGGGATACTTGCATGCAGAGAACAGAAGGCGCTGGTGGAGACAGTGGAGTGGGTGAACAGAGTTGTTGGTTTTTTCCATCCAGCATGCTGCTTGTGTGCACCTCAGTCATGCATAGTTTACAATCCTGGGAGATACGCTGTTGTGTTGCTATGAAATACTTCAAAGTTTTACTGGTGGAAAAAAGGGGAATAAATATTCAGAATTTTGGAACATGGTCTTTGTTAGGCATATCAACTGAAGTTTCTGTCATTTGCATGTTCGAAGTGCCAGCCACACTTGCACAACTTATCAGCTGTGGTGAAAATAGTGAATCTGGAGATTTCTATTTCATTTCTTGTTGTTTAGTTCTGAAGGCTGTTTCATTTGTAGCATGAACAAAACCAGACTGGGCAGATTTAGATTTCTGTTCTTTGTACAGTTTAATAATACAGTTTCATTTTTATGTCTGACAGAAATGGATGCTTACCAGTCCTGTTTTCTCTGTCTGCCTAGCAGTCTGCAGCAGTTTCCCTTTGCTTGCAGGCAACTGGAGCTGCCACCTGTGCATTGAGGAGTTCCATGGAGGAAAGAAGCCGGCTGGCATGATGTGAAGCAGACAGTGGAGCTTGCCACTGGCAGGAGGAGACGGCCTGAGTTTGTGGTGAATGCATGGAGTGGAAGGAATGATGGCTGCAGTGCACACAAGTACCCCACCACACCGAGTCGGGGTATTGTGGCAACGGAGCTTGCAGGACTTGGGGCAGTGGCTGAGTCATGGGCGACCACTAATGCTAGGTCATCAGTTGCAGTGGCTTGCAGTCAGGAATGGTCATGTCATCCTTAGGTGTGGATGAAAGATTCATCGATGGGTGCCCTGCAGCTAATTTACCTGGCATTGACTGACGGTTACAAAAACCACCACCAACAACAACAAGTGCCCTGTGTCACATGCAGCGATCAGTCCCATCACTGCCATTGCATGAAATAACAGTTTCTCCCATTTGCCATGCACACTGAGTGTAAAGCTCAGACTGTCATGCTCATGGTTTGGTTGTGTAACTCAAATGAAATATTCTTGAAAGCCCAGCAGCCAGGGAACCAGCTGCTGCTGGGGTTATTGAAAGACTTTGGCTGTATGTTAGTTACATCTAGGTTGATGAAATTGTGCAATAAGTTCTTTTATCATAGTCTGGGGCTGAACAGATGTTTGCCAAGGAGTTATTACTTGTTTGAATTTTGGTGCAGCAATGAAGAGATCTGTCCTTACCAAAGATACCAGTCAGAACTAGTGATGGGGAAGATATTTTATGCTTGATTGTAAGAGTGCTTTCTCATTACAACTACCTTGTGTCCTCAGTTTTAGAACCTTTGTAAGATTTTTACTGTATCTATTGCGGCTGTTACTGTCTCCATTGGTGCTCTATGAAGAGAAATGATAATGAAAATAACAAAGTTTTGATGTATTTGTATATTTGCATTTCTCGTTTGATGACAGTAGAATTATGCTACAATAAGAACAGTCCAGTGTTGGTAAAAAGCAGTGACACCACAATTTAGTGCATGCTTTGTATAATGTCAGGAAGCAGTAGTTACATAATTTTCCTGGTTGGTGCTGACACTGTACATACCATGTCAAGATTGGGAAAAAGGCAGGAAAATGGAGTACTTTTGTTTCTTTTGTTTCTTTTGTTTCTTTTTTTCCTTAAAAAAATAGTAATGCTTTTTTAAAATACAAATAAGTATAGTGCCAATGTTGAGTCTTTTGCTAGAGGTGAAACTCCGGTATCTGGCTTGCTGTTATACTGTGTCAGTGATTTCATACGGGAATTTTCCCAATGGAATTGTGATCTGTGTAGCAGAAACTTCTCAAGACAGTAATGACACTTATGTAATCTTGATGGACTCGCAGAACAGTGAAACTACCAAAATCAAAACCTCAACAAAAGCAGTCTCTACAGATTTTTGGCACAAGATCCAACACTTCCCTGGATGATTTTCCACACTTGCTATAGTATTAGTTTTCATCGTGATCACCTAGGTAACCAGTAGTAATAAATTACAGTGGATGTGTTGAAAACTTCAATCTAGTCTAAATGCTCACATGCATGTGTGTGTGTGTGCGTGCATGTGTGTGCGTGCATGTGTGTGTGAAAAATGTTTCAGGAATCAGATTTTAAAGAATGGGATTATGCAGTTGATTACACCACGTAGACGTTACAGTTGAGTCCAAAAGCTTAATAATGACATTTGTTAAACTTCATTCATTCATGCATGGTTACGGACCACATCTTGTCACTGACTGGCATGATGGCCATGTGGCCAGATGGTATGCTTGAATGATATCAATTTGCTTTCGCTGGAGAGCCAAGACTAGAAATTGACTTGACCATAATGGCTTCTCTTTTAAGTGCACTTTTGTAAGTGTCCAGTTGAGCATCATTAATCATACACTATTTTGAAAACTGTTGGGTGTTGAACTGGCAACAAAAACCTGGTTGCTCCTTTTGCATAATTCTAAGGTTTTGTTCTCAAATTCATTGAGTAAGAACTTGCTTTCTGCAAATTGGTTGGACATGTGTATGCCTGTACTCCATGGACAGGCTTGTCAATGTCCTATTGTGAGAGATGATGATGATGCATAAATTCTTTTGTTTCCTCGATAGATCTCTGGCATAATAGCTTTTCTGTTGGAGCAGCCATGAAGTCTTGGAGTTATAATTTTTATAAGCATTTGGTGTGCACAGAATGTTAATTAGTTGGGTACTGTTTTGACAGCAGCTACCCATATTTATCATGTCCTGATACTGATATTGATGCTGTGCGACCTGGTTGTTGGTATATGGGGTGGGACGATGCAGACAAAGGAGGGGGCTGGCTTTGTTGCAGACTGAGGTGAGGGATAGCTGGTCCCAACGCTGGCTCCATAATGGATGTGCTGATCTGAGCTGATCTTTTGCATGTGGATGGAGCACGTTTTAGTGATCTGCTCACTGCAAATCCCTAAGGTGAACATAGGACTTGGATGTGACTATCATGGTGTGGTATCTTTGTGAATCTAGAGTCTCATTTTTATGTTTCATAGTGCCATTTGCGAATAAAGTACAGAAAACATACCACTCTTTAGAGTCGTATTTTTGACTCACATGCGAAGCAAAAGTGAGTCTATGTACTGAGCCGTGTCGTCCGTCCGTCCGGGCGTCCGTCCGGGCGGGCGTCCGTCCGTAAAAAACTTAAACGTTGGATTTTTCTCGGAGACTATTAAGTCTATCAACACCAAATGTGGCATGATGGTGTATGATGACAATGCCTCAAAAAACATACATAGTGACTTGACCTTGCTTCAAGGTCAAGGTCACAGGAGCCATAAATGTGGTCTCAAAAACAGTCATTTTTCACATTTTCCCAATTTTCTCCCACGTTATTGAGAATGGCGACCTTAGCTACAAGTGGTATATAGGTCAAAGCAAGCCCTATCTTTTGATACCAGTTTGGTTGACCTTGCTTCAAGGTCAAGGTCACAGGAGCTCTTCAAAGTTGGATTGTATACATATTTTGAAGTGACCTTGACCCTGAACTATGGAAGATAACTGTTTCAAACTTAATAATTATGTGGGGCACATGTTATACTTTCATCATGAGACACATTTGGTCACATATCATCAAGGTCAAGGTCACTTTGACCCTTATGAAATGTGACCAAAATGGGGTAGTGAACCACTAAAAGTGACTATATCTCATGGTAGAAAGTGCCAATAAGCACCATTGTGCTTCCTATGTCTTGAATTAACAGCTTTGTGTTGCATGACCTTGGATGACCTTGACCTTGGGTCAAGGTCACATGTATTTTGGTAGGGAAAATGTGTAAAGCATTTCTTAGTGTATGATGTCATTGGTAGGTTTAGTTGTTTGATCTTGACCTTGAAGGTCACCTGAAGGTCAAGGTCATATAAAGGTCAAGGTCAAGCATGTGAGTCGTATGGGCTTTGCCCTTCTTGTTATGTTTTGTAGTGCCTTTTTGCTCATGAATAAAGTACAGAAAACAATAATGCTGTTTGGAGGGTTTACATGAGGACACTGCCCTTCAATCCATGAAGGATGAACGTGCATTGGGGATGTCATTAAGTGGCTGGGGCTGTTCCCGGCTGAGATGACTGTGCATTGGGGCTGTCATTAAGTGGCTGGGGCTGTTCCCGGCTGAGTGCCAGGAGTAAGTTCCAGAAGCCCAGCACTAGCAGCCAGGGGCTGCGGCGAGGAGGATACGGAGCAGAAGCCCAGCACTGTAGCAGCCAGGGGCTGCAGCGAGGAGGATATGGAGCAGCGTCTACCTTAAATTGTTTTCTGTACATCATGATCCACAAAAGCTGCTGAAAAAGTAGAGTCAACAAGACGGCTGAGCGATGTCCTCAGTCTCTGACGATTTGCAAACTCATGAACACATAGGATCTTGTGCATGCATATTTCGAAGTTGTGTAACTGGTGCATGGTCAGTTATTGAACGGTACATCGTAAGCTGCTTTGTGGAGGTCCTGTTTATTTTCCTCTGGTTTCTGGCGAAGGAAGCGACCCCGGAATAGCAGAAGTGGATCACAAAATGAAAGTACGCATGACATGATTATAATAAAGGAATCGTGACTGGCACATCGATGCTATTTACACTCTCTTCTCGACTTAAAGCAATCGCCGACCATGTACATGCTGCATACATGCAAAAAAGCAAGGAAAACAGCAAATTGAAATGTGGCAACACTTGATGTACAGTTAGTGGTTGTGGCGAGATCAACCCCCTCCCCATTTTCACGTGAATTTATTGTGTTTACTAACCCGTGTTGTGTGAGTGTGGCCACCAACCGTAATTAATTAGGGTACTATAGCGTGATATGGCTCATCAACCATATCTCCACTGTGTGTGAGAGTTGGGAGTTGACCGTGACTTGCCTTGCGTTTGCTTTGAACTGTTCTAGTGATTTTTGTGCTAAACGGTTTCGTTTGGCCTGGGAAGGCTGAGCCATGAAGCGCCGTCCGTCCATCCATGTGTTGCCGGCCGTGGAAAGCTTTGGCGAACGGAGTGGGGACGTGTGATTGGCCGCCTTTCCAAATCATGACTGGAGACACTTCTGGCGAACAACTACCCCCTTATATGGGGGACGTGTGATTGGACAGTGAGGGAAGGAGGGCGTGGCTCGAGTGTTCTCATTGGATGAGAGAGGACAGATTTCGAAGGCGTCTGTGACTCGGGTATATGATCCCCCCCGCCCTCCCTGTGGTCTGGGCGGGAACACACCATCAATTAGTCAAGACCACCACCCCCATGTAAGAAAGCCATCCCAACCTCGTTCAGAGAGACACGGCTCCTCTTCCCCCCCTACACCATAGAAAAGGAGTGAGGCGCCCGCCCCCTGGGTCAAGTTCAAGTCACCGTGCTCTACAGAGTCTGCCCTGTTTCCAGGGCGAAGTTTCGAGACGCCGTGCTGACCAGTGGATGAAGTTATGGACAAGTTTCTCCAGCAGCTGCCTTGTCCCCAGGGGGAAGATTCAAGCCACTGTGCTAGCCAATGCACGAAAACTACTGACGAGATTCTTCCATGTTCACCCGTTACCAGGGTGAAATTCACGTTTCGTTGTGGTTTGTCATGCCTGCCTGCATACCCCCATTCAGCGTGGCTGAGACTAGTGAATATAGTCTCAGCAACAGGTTGGTCATGTGATAGCCTAAATTCTTCCATAACATGCATACCACCGTTCTGAACAGCCACGCTGAATGCCATATCACATCGTGAGTGTATTCCTCCGCTTGTTGTGATACACTCCATACTGGCAGCCATTTTTCCGTCAGTTCATTTTCTAAACATCGATTTCCCATGAATGTAAAACTTGTATGCAGTAAAATTCGAATCACAAGAGTGTAATATTGTGAACTCTACTAATTATAAGGACTTTGAATACAACAGCAATATTTATACTTCATTGAGCGAGTTCGGAGGGTCAGAGTCGATCTCTGGTTGTGAATTCTTGTCAGCAAACCGTTAGATGACAACTAAAGACGCTTCAGCGTTTGTGTGATTACACGTACCTTGTCAGCAAACCGTCAGATGTCAATTCAACACTGTCTAGTCTCGCTGGATAAGCAGTGAATCAGAAAATGGCTTTAACTTCAGCTCCAAAGAAAAGAAAAAGAACAGAAATGACACCCAAAGACAAAGTGGACTTGCTTGATCGCTACCGAGAGCTAAATTCTAAAAGTTTGAGGGAGGGTGCTGACATTTTGGGTGTGTCGGCATCATTTCTGTGCCAGACACTGAAAAAAGAAGATGAACTTAGGGCTGATATCGCAGAGGGCTCCAGTCAAGGCCAAAGGAAGCGTCGGCGCTGCGGGAAGGATAAAGAGACAGAAGATGGCTTAAAGCGGTGGTTCGACTCTATCCAAGCGCGCAACACACCTGTAAACGGCCCAATCCTGTGTCAGAAGGCGGAACAGATTGCTTCCCAGCTTGGTCGCTCCGAATTCAAAGCTACAAATGGGTGGTTTAACAGGTGGAAGAAACGCAACGGCTTGGTGAAGCGGGAAGTGCCGGTTAATAAAAACGCCGCTTATTAAAAACACTTTTGTTCGGTCCCAATGTGTTTTTAATAAGCGGCGACTACTGTATACACAATCGCACGTGCTCAAGGCAGCTTGCAACCTTATAGACACGTTCGCGCTAAAAGTAGTTCTCAAATGATTTCCTGAAAATCTCATAGATTAGTTTTATTAGAACACCAAATTTGTGTTTATCTATCGGGATAAATAATTGGAGTGAAATAGAATCGCCTCTTTTTACTCTCAATGGTCTTCTGATCATGTTGAATTTTGATTGGTAGAATCATTGGAATGTGGATTCGAAGTCACGTGACCAACCTGTGTCAGAGATACTACATCTCTGTGTTCAGAATGGCATACCCCCTGCTCCCCTTCCCCTCTCTCCCCTCCTAGTGTGTTAGCAGATCACGGCTACCTCGTTTCAGGACTACCTTCACGCTTGTTGACGGATGCACTCTTCAAAGCAGATCAGTTCATTTTATTCGGTTGGCGAGCCATATTTATTCTGGGTTAGAGATTGAATTGAATTATCATTATTTCCTGATTATCATTACTGACCTTTAGTTATCATTTTTTTACTGTTATTAAAACACATTAAAGTGATTTGTTTTTTACCTTTGTCCTCACCGTTTTTTCTGTCGTGTTACATCGTTTGATAGAATGACTGTGTGAGATAGTGTTTGCCAGTTCGGCTGTGTGTGTGTGCTTTCCCCTACACTTATTATTTTAAAGAACGAGCCAATTAAGTCGAACTTGTACCAGTGGTTCACACAGGGCAATGCGCTTATGTTTGAGAGTTCCGGCCTTCTCTCTCAGTCTTGATGCATAGTGAATGAACATCGCCACATCTCTTGTTTTTCAGATATCTGCTCCCTCCATGAAATGCTCACAGCCCGGTCGGGCATCACTGTCTAGGTGTCGCTTCAGGTAGTTTTTCCTAAGCTAGCTATGGATGGGGCAGTATAAAATGAAATGTTCTTCGTTCTCATCCTATATACAAAATGCAGACTTACGAGTCAAGTTCCGTCGGTTAGAATATTGTTGGTTTTTCTGCAGATCATTGATTCCAAAGCAAAATCGCACAAAAGAATAATGAAATTTGTAAATGATAAGACCATTCAAATATCCACCACACAAAAGTGATCTTTTAACAATGAATAGCAGTGAAATTAATCACTGGTTGTACATTTTTCGTGCCATTTTAATGTTTGATAAACTGTATTTGACAAGAATTGTTAGGCAGAAAACCCTGGAATTGGAAACAAAAGCATAAGATGTAATAGTAGTGAACATGAATAGCTTCTTCTCAAATATCATCATGGAATTAAAAAATAAACTTGCAACAAACGAAAATGTATTATCCGTAATGTTTTTTACTACAAAATTCACACAAATTCTAGGACAATATTTCATAAACACTGCTGATAAAAATCACCACATGGACGAGAAAATACATGCATGTTACCCACAATAAGCATCAACGCCTACAAGATTCCTTACAATTATTTCACATGCATGGATGGAAATGCGAAACGTCAAATCTCGATCCGAAAGAAAAGGTTCGTTCATCAGTGCTTTCGCTTATTCGCCGCTTTTCAACGTACTGCAACAGGGGAGATAATCTGACAGCAGGAACATCAAGATCTATCACCGTGTGAAGTATTTATCATTGAAAAAGGCACATGATTACGCTCCCTTTTCTTTCTTTCTGTCCATATTTCTTTCTTTCCTTCCATTTTTCCATTTTTCTTTCTTTCTGTCCATCGTTCTTTCTGTTCATCTTTTCTTTCTTCTTATTTCATTCATTCTTTCTAAGGGATACAAATAAAGATTAAATTGCAAGGATGGAAGACAGACGTCAAGTCATCCCGAGCAGAGACGAACGCCTTTATTTCAAGCTTGTCTAGTGCTTACTCTAATCACTGTAAACGCTGATGCGAGGTAGCAATCAGTCTAGCTAGTGTTATCTCCGGTGTGTACCAGCAGAACATCAATAGAGAGTTGCTTCCCTTACACCGTGGCTTGGAATCTCTCAGTCTGCTCGATTGTGCCTACAAAAATCAGCCGGCGGCGCATGCGGCCCATCGCCGCCACGTGACCGGCTCAGCGCTGCACTCGATTGTTTCTGGCTTAGCAAAATGGCGGTTTGTTTTGCGGTTGACGAGCTGCTGTGCAGCAGTGATGAGACTGATGAGATGTACTGCCTTCTTGCGTCGTGGTACGTTCTTGTGGATAATATATTATGGACCTGTGTATATGTATGGGTTAGGAAAATGTCAAACGAAAGCCTTAAAATCACAAGATCGGTTCATACATCAGACTTTCCTCGCAACATTTCTTTTCCAAATCACTCAACGTCTGAATGTGTTTTGGGGGCTACTTGAAGTATTTTGGTTCAAGTGTACTATCCACATCAGTCTGACTGCGACAACAATAATATCCTGTGAATGCGTTGAACAATGCACAAGAGCACTATCTACAAAGATACTCAGATATCTTCACATATTCGTTCATAATTTCTGCTGCAAAAGTAGAAAATTGCCGGATTCTTACTTTGTCACACCGTCGTCCGCCATCTTGGATCTCTGTGAGCCGAGTGAGCCGAGCAACATGTCTCGGCGCATTCGGCAATGCCCCGGCTATGCCCCGGCGCGTAAGCCGGTTCGAATCGAGCGGAATAATCGCCCGGCGGCGCACGCCGGCTCATCAGCCGTTCACAATCGAGCAGACCCAGACTGGCTCATGAGTTCCACCGCTTCTATTTTTCGGTGTGCTAATAGACGGACACTGTTAAAAACAAATAAAAGAACAAACGAACACATCAATGACAGACGGACGAACAAACAAATAAACGAACTAAAGAATAATTTAATCTTTGGTCACCGACCTGTCACAACGTCTTTGTACTTTGTACGCATATTCTGTACGACCAAGTTGAATGCCATTTTGTCTCAATTTATGACGTCATACATAAACATACTCATAATTATGCCGAACATCATTTGGGCTCAGAGAAGACTTAAGGTTTGAAACATTTTCCCAGTTTAATCACTTGAATCTAAAGGTACTGGGTCATAAACATCATGCCATGCTCGGCAGCCATGAATCTACCACAGGCCAAGCTCTTTGACCACACAGCCAGAGAGCCCCAAGAGTTTACCCATAGGGTGAGTAGTGGAAGATGGGCAACTATTTGGTCGAGTGTATTCTTCTGAAAATAAATGAATGAAATGAAATTAAAGATCAACTCCACGGCAAGATGTTATGCACGTTAGTGGACATTTTTTAATCTTATCATTAAACATGGGATTCTTCCAGTGACACCTTGTGGCCACTTACCGAACAGGATTACGACAATTAAGTCCGTGCCTTTCTGTGCGTGATCTTTCATGTTCAAGGTTGGGGACATTTTCCAGTTTTAAGTGTGAGACTAATCATTCCTGCGACCAAATGCTGAGATAAACACAACTCGACATAACTTGTGTATGCATTTCAGAACTATCGGAACTGAACTGAACTGAATTTTATTTGCGAAGGCCATCGGTCCATTGCGAAAAACTACGTAGACAGATCACTTGAAAACAGTGGCAGTGCGTTCGAACTTCTCGCAGCTTCTCCGCTTATCGCAGTCAGCTGGTTCAGGTGTACGCGAACAGCGCAACCTGCTGGTGTAAACCGGAGCTTCTCCGGCACGCTCACCCGTACTTGCCGGCCTTGATGTTCTGCTTTTGTTGGTATTTGAGGGTGAGTTTGGAGAATGAGATGGTGGTGAAGTGAGGAATGTGTGGGGGGGTGAAGTGAGGAATGTGTGGGGGGGGGGGGGGGGGGTGAAGTGAGGAATGTGTGGGGGGGTGGCCTCGAGAGGGCTCGGGCAAACGAAGAGTTACAGTGGGGGTCGGAGCAGGGGCCTGCGGTGAGAATGAGGGGGATAGAGGGAGGCAGGGTTTGGGGTGTAGTAGGCTGGGAAATGGTGAGAATGAGGGGGATAGAGGGAGGCAGGGTTTGGGGTGTAGTAGGCTGGGAAATGGTGAGAATGAGGGGGATAGAGGGAGGCAGGGTTTGGGGTGTAGTAGGCTGGGAAATGGTGAGAATGAGGGGGATAGAGGGAGGCAGGGTTTGGGGTGTAGTAGGCTGGGAAATGGTGAGAATGAGGGGGATAGAGGGAGGCAGGGTTTGGGGTGTAGTAGGCTGGGAAATGAATATGAATAAAGATGAGGCAAATGAGAAGGGGTGGTGGGGTGGGGTGGGGTGGGGTGGGGTGGGGTGGGGTGGGGTGGGGTGGGGTGGGGTGGGGTGGGGTGGGGTGGGGTGGGGTGGGGTGGGGTGGGGTGGGGGGACGAGGAGGAGAATCCAACAAACACGTCGACGTCTTTTCTTTCATTGTTGATGAACTGCAGTCACCTTGCTGAGCCAGAATAGACATACGCTTCCTTGAGTCACCATTTTGCCATTACATCTGCCTATGCGGATGAAGTAATTACAGTGCTTTACAATGCTGCGGTATTCCAGGACGATAAAATTCACTCTCGTTCCATGTCGGTGAATTTCTTCACAAAACAACCGGATGCAGTCTTCGCAAGCGATGTTGAAGATCTCTGTCCCGTGCAGCTCATGCTTCATTTCATTCGAAATCGGTACATGGTTTTGTGTCCTGTCCTGTCCAACTTATAGCTCACTTCGTATTCTGTTCCCACCTTGGGTTGGGGGTTACAATGTACCCACCTTGGGTGGGGGGTTACAATGTACCCCCCGTGTCTTCCTCGTCAAAGGCGAACGACTGGATAAATCGTGACTGGTCTTGCTCTTGTCCTATTGAGCTCATTGATTTTTGTAGTCAGAGGCTGTAAATAGCAACAGGCTGATAGGACGTAAACATTCCATTCATTCATTCATTTATTCGTTCGTTCATTCATTCATCTATCCATTCATTCATTCATTCGTTCGTTCATTCATTCATTCATTCATTCTGTTGTGAACAACAGTCATCGTTTGAGTTTAGATCAAAGTCTAGTATGATTGAGGGGAAGTATCGGTGAATATTATTTTCTGGTTATTTGTTAAAGGTTCCTTTATAAAGAATTGGAAATTGATTTTACCACTTTTTGTCCGTACGTAGACCTCAGTAGATTCTTCGAGAAGCGTGACGAATGCACTAGAACATGACGTAAGTAGGAGATGACGAAATACGCATGCGCGGGAGAGAGAGACGAAAAATATCTGGTGCGGTGAGCCGTGTAGCAGCCAAAAGTTACTCCCGGCCAAAAGTTACTCCGGAAGTCATCGCAGAGTTATCTGCTCGGGACGTGCTGAGAATTCCACTCTAAAAAGAGACGGCACCCGCCACTCCGCCTGACTGACTTTGCACGCCCGGTGAGTTATGCTAAGATCCGGCCGCGTTAATATATATCTGCGTTTTGTGACAAACGTCTTTCTCGGCGGTACTGTACTCCATGCACCTTAACGGTGCGCGTGATTCGGGTGTAATCTTAAGCTAAACGACGTTTATTGGCGCTGCTGAAATGGTCGAAGTCGGAAACATTCGGAACGTCGTTTAGCTTAAGATTACACCCGAATCACGCGCACCGTTAAGGTGCATGGAGTACAGTACCGCCGAGCAAGACGTTTGTCACAAAACGCAGATATATTAACGCGGCCGGATCTTAGCATAACTCCCCTGGCGTGCCAAGTCAGTCAACGGTCGCGTTTTATAAAACCAGACTACAAATAGACTACAGGGAGGTGACTCCCATATCATTTCCGGCAGCGGAGACGGCTTTGCACGGGGAAACACTTTTTTGAACTCTATATTATGTGTTAAACTACACAAATGCACCAAAAACACAAAAACTCGTAAAGAAACTAATGCGTCGTTTGTCGGGATATATTCCATGCAAAGAACAGGTGCAGGAGCGGTAAATCGCATAAAGAAAAAGCCGAGCAGATAACTCTGCGATGACTTCCGGAGTAACTTTTGGCCGGGAGTAACTTTTGGCTGCTACAAGCCGTTGTAGTGAAGAAAGGCTGAGGCCTATCGACTCCTACAGCTAACCTTCTCACGGACTTTGGCAACACAGTTCGCGTTGTCTGATGCAGGTGTGCTCAAGTGCTACAGTGAGTACCACCCCGCATGTTATTTGCATTCTTTTGGAAGATGATAGCAAAAATACAGGCTCGGTCGAACCACATTCAAGATGGCGATGTTGCGCAGCTTAATGGAAACGTTAGCGAGGAATTGCCTTCGAAAATGAATGGACAGACTTTTGAGCGTTAGATCTTTGAACTTCGGGCTGTGTATCAAGAGCTGAGAGAGTTTCAGAGGTCCTGTTGTTTGAGTGTATGATTCTACGTTCCGTTGTGGGGAAAATAAAGTTGCTGCGTTCTCCTCTACTACGCAAACTTGTCATTTCTGCGATCAACTGTAGAGCAACAGACGAGCACCAAGACATTCTAAAGAACCCGTGTTATAGCCTAAAGTGCTAGCAACAACATACCTGCACGCCAATACGTCGATAGATCGTGGCCGGCTGTATAACACGTAACACATTCATTCCTCCATTCATTCATTCATGCATGCATGCATTCATTCGTCCATCCATCCATCCACCTATCATTCATTACTCAATAATTCATTCATTCGTTCGTTCACTAGTTCATTCATTCATTCTTTCGTATCCAGTTCATGCTACACAGTGGCTGTTATTGGGAGTAAATACAGAAGAATAAAAAAAGCATCATTCACATGCTCATCATCATCATCATCATCATCATCATCATCATCATCATCATCATCATCATCATCATCATCATCATCATCAGTAGCAACAGCAATATCATCATCAGTCATTAACAATGTCATTATGATAATCATTTTCATTAATTATTTCTTTTTAGCATGAATATCGAAATCATCATCATCATCATCATCATCATCATCATCATCATCATCGTCGTCGTCGTCGTCGTCGTCGTCATCGTCGTCTTCGTCGTCGTCGTCGTCATCGTCATCGTCATCATCATCATCATCATCATCATCATCATCATCATCATCATCAAATCATCGTCGTGAGAATCATTATCATCAGAACTATTATCATGAGAAGTATCAAAATTGTCATCAAGATACTCGGCATTACCACCAACAAAATGATCTAAATGATCCAAATCAACATAATCACCATAATCGTCATAATCTTCATGATCATCAGATTTTTTATTGGACAAAATCATCGTCATCGTCGTCATCTTCATCATCGTCGTCATCATCACCGGCTGCATAAGAGTTCTTGCCATTGACAATGTCTTGTCACTCGGAAAGGACGCTGAGCAAGTTTTCAAGATATCTGCGGCTGTTTTAGTTTATATATTCCTGGGAAAGATCTGATTTCCATTCAACTATCTTTTTTCTATTTTCTTTCAAGAGCACAGACTTTGGATTCAAGTAATGTATAGTCCTCTACACGTTTGGACACTGGAATCTAATTTTGTCCAGGAATTCTTGGTGGTCGAGCAATCCTAAATGAGACAGGTAAACTTACTTCAGAGAACGAGAGCAGAAGGCGTGGCTTAATTTGCTCTGGACCTTCACCTCACTCGAGTGCGTACAGACTTGAGCGGGAGGCTTCGTACGTTCTTCGATATCAGACCACTATCGCCCCACCGCTCCTTTCGTCCACTCCTCACCTTCACACTGCAAATTCCACCATTTCTTTCCCTACTTCTGTCTTCCTCTCTCGGTTACAAAATAACTATTCCAGTACGGAATCTCAACGCACGTCCAAGCACATTACTCGCAAAACGGCCATGAATAACCAAGCGATAGCGACTCCCCAAACATTTATGCACGGCTTCTCAGACAGGGCGGGAAGAGCAAAATGAAACCTATGGCTCCAATTTTACCCTCGACAAAGTGGGAATAGCGGCGTCAATGTTGCAACTGCTGTGTATTTTGTTAAGGGTAGGGTTTCCATTGCAGCATTCCACAGCATTAGCAAACAGCCTGACAGTCATGTGTACATCTCGACAGGTGATCCTCAAGCTCAGGACTTCTCACCTGCAATCAGGGTGCCCAACCCAGGAGACACAAGATTGTCTGGAATGCGCAGAACTAGGTCATCTGATGCGGGTATTCTCCCGAGCGGTGGACACAGTCGGGTACATCCAAATGTATCCGGGGTACATGTCGCAACTCGATGTTACACCGCCGGTCCTTTAGGAATGAGGAGAGTATGGCTCCTTGAATGTGTAGGATCGGCATGTGCGTACGTGTGTGTGTGTGTGTGTGTGTGTGTGTGTGTGTGTGCGTACGTGTGTGTGTGTGTTTGTGTGTATGTGTATATGCGTTTGTGTATGTGTGTGTGTGTGCGCACGCTCTCGTTTACATAGTCAAACAGAGTGGCTTTTCTAGATAGATACTACAGTATATATAGTGAAGGTGCACATTTTTTGGCTTTGATTGATCAGTCTTGTTTAAAGATACAAAAACACACAAAAAACTAAACATCACTGTGGACGTTTTTACCACTTGATATCGTTCCCTTGCATTGACATAGTCTCGATCAGTTGTAACTACGTACATATTTACACCCATTACATGTATGTCTTTGCATGCCTCCTTTTCACCCTCGTTTCCTTTCACACTTCATACCTTCACTGATCAATTTTTCCTCCTTTTCCCTATCCTCCTCCTAACCCCCCCCCCCCCCCCTTCGCCCCCTCCCCACTCACAACTCTCCCACCCCCATCCCTTCCTTTTGTTCTCAGCTCCCCCCCCCCTCCCCCCCCCCTCCCCCCCCCCCCCCCCTTCCAGAGAGAGCTGTCCTAAAATAAGCCTGGAGTCGTGTCGTTTCACAACGACCCAGAATCCACCCGCATTGAATCAGCTCACCCCGACTGCGTCACATTACGGGTAGATCCCCCCACCCGCCCACTGCTTAGGTGTGGACAATGCGTGGTGAGCCTGAGGAACCCTCTGCGGACACGTGCTCCTGTAGACAGACACTCAAGAATCCTGGGGCAGCCGGTGACAAAGTAATGCAGATCGGCTGCTACCTCAAGCCTGACAGCTACAGACATTGGACACCCAAGTCCTGGGGGAGTGGGTCAGGAATTTCAAGTTGTTTTTCTATCCCTGGCCTGTCTGAAGGTCGGAACCTCCTTACGGGTAGACGCCACCCGAGAAAGTACGCGGGTAGCATCACGTCAGCGAAAGCGAGTGAGAGTGAGCCGCTCTTTTGCAAGTCTCGGAAAGAGACTAATCACAAATGCAAACGTTTACATCACTGTGAGGTGGTTGTGGTGGAAAAGATTATATGCTTTTCGAGAGGTAGAAGATTGTAAGAGGAAAAATGAAACTTGTGCATACATGTGTGAACCCCTGCTGTGTCAATATTGAAAGTAGCAGAAATCATGCTCACTTTTTGGGATAACTGATGTCAACAAAACGACAACCTTCCAGGCAAGACGAAAACAATCAAAATGACGTCAGAAACGGTGTCGCAGGTAGTGAACATGTGTGAACACTTCTCCGAATAATTTGTGATGCTAACCTAAAGGTTAATAATCTTTCAATAGCAACATTAATTTACGAATTACCTATTCAGGAATTGATTCATCGAACCAAATAAATGCCCTAAAAAAATAGTTTATGCCAAAAGAATAAGCATGTGGCTGTACAGAGGTTGACTCGGACACAGAAAAATTTCCCGCCATCCTTCAGGTGGTCGGGAGGGAAGATAAGTCGGAGAAGGGGAGGCTGGAAGCTGCGGTAATGCGGTAATGGCAGCGATTACAGGCAGCGGTGAGATCAAAGCAGACAATGGGAGCATGGGAAGAGAGGGGAGTAAGAAAATGGGAAAAGCAAGAGAGCGAGGCTACCAACCGAACGATTCCTATGGGGGAGACACAGATGGGGATGACAGATAATGGCGGGGCTGAGGGAGAGAAAGCGAGAAGCGAGTGAGAAATTCACGCTGTGGGGCTACATCCACGGTAGCTGGGCGTGGGTGAATCGCGCACGGTACACTGAGAATGTGCACTTATCTTTCAGAAGGAAGGACGCATTGCATCCACCATTTGCTGTGTCAAGATGTCACGATATCCACTCAACGCTCAGGCTTGCTCGGTTGGAAAATGACGCAGGGAAAAAGACATGATATGATAGGGAGGTGCTGTAAGAACAAAAATGTATGCAGGACGGATAGAAAGGGATTAGTTTAATAGTATATATAACATAAATCATGGTGCTGCATGGTATGTACAATGAGAAAAAGGGGGGGGGGGGGAAGTCTGGCGTATTGGCGATAGTTTGGACAGCAAATGTCTTCACGACAGTCTGTCCATGGACACAAGTGTATTTCAACAGATGTGAGCGTGAGATTCTATAATTGGCATGATCGAAACAGACAAAGGTCGAAAGCGATTTGATGATGCGAAAGGAAACTTCCTTTATAAACATCTATCCCAAGTCCCTTTCCTTCTTGCTGCCCTGATGCCAAACACTTCGACGGCCCAAATCTACAAAGTTCGACGTTTGCCTATCTCTATTTTGCCCCCCCCCCCCCTCCCCCCCCCCCCGCCACCCACCCCCACCCCCACCCTCTCTCTCTCTCTCTCTCCCTCTCTCTCTCTCTCTCTCTCTCTCTCTCTCTCTCTCTCTCTCTCTCTCTCTCTCTCCTCTCTCTCTCTCTCTCTCTCTCTCTCTCTCTCTCTCTCTCTCTCTCTCTCTCTCTATCTCTCTCCTCTCTCTCTCGCTCTCTCTCTCTCTCTCTCTCTCTCTCTCTCTCTCTCTCTCTCTCTCTCTCCCTCCCCCCCCCCCCTCCCTCCCTCTCCCCCCCCCCCTCCCTCCCTCCCTCCCTCCCTCTCTCCATCCCTCCCTCCCTCCTCATACTCCTGCTCTTGCTCCTGCTCCACCTGCTCCTGGCCAGCTCCTCCTGCTCCTCCTCCTCCTGCTCCTCCTCTTCCTGCTCCTCCTCCTCCTGCTCCTCCTCCTGCTCCTCCTCCTGCTCCTCCTCCTCCTCCTCCTCCTCCTCCTCCTCCTCCTCCTCTCCTCCTCTTTCTTCTCTTCTTCTTCTT